>VWYI01002237.1:0-40686 GCA_013399455.1 Anthoscopus minutus
ATGGAGATGGAGATGGAGATGGGGATGGGATGGAGATGGGGATGGGATGGGGCAGGCTGGGATGGAATTGCCACTCACCCCTAAGTGACTATTTTTTAACACGCATCAAATCTACCCAAACTGAGCTCATTTTGAGCTGTAGGGTGAAACCAGGGGCTCTTTGAGGTCCCTTCTAACCCAAACCATTCCATGATTCTCTGATTTTACCCTCCCAAGTCACTTCCCTGGCCAGGCCCCTGGAAGTGCCTTGTGCTTTGTCATTTTCTTTCCAACTCCAGCAGTGACTCCTGGATCTCTGTTTGTGTAAAGCTCCACCACATGCCCAACGAGGAATTTACAAATATCATTTTTGGAGGCAGCAATTGTCACTCCAGCCATCTGTCAAACCAAGAGCCAGCAGTGCAGGGGCAGCCCAGGGGCTGGATGTGTCACAGCAGCGCCCTGGATGAGCCCCTGAGGAGGAGCAGCAGAGATGCCACAATTCGGGATCTCATGGGAGCCACACTTTGGCCACTGACCCCCAGGCTCTCCCTGCTCACCAGGGAGAGCCAAAAATCTGCCAAAAGCTTTCCAAACTACAGCAAATTTCCCAGCTTCCGCCGTTCCACACCTCCCTGCTGCAGCCCAGCACCCAAAATCCCCTCCCAGCAGCTTTGCCAGGGGGGATCCGCACCCACCCACGCTGCAGCCCCAGCCTGCTCCCAGGGGACCCCAAAATCCCCTTTACCTTGTGCCCCCGGCCGGGGCTGCTCCTTCTCGAAGCGCGGGGCAGCGGCGATGCCCAGCCCCGGGCGGGCACAGCCCGGCGTGCCCGGGACACTCCCGCCGGCATTTCCCGCTGTCCAATGATTAATTCCAGCTCCGGGTGACAAAGTGAAAGCCAAACAAGGTGAGGCAGGGATGCACCCGCTGCTTTTCCCTGTCCCCGGGTGCCGCCCGGCCGCGGCAGCTCCCGGCGGCTCCGGCAGGACTGGAAAGACCTGTTGGTGCTCCTGCCGGAGCCACGGGGCACAGCGCTGGCAGCAGAGGTGCGGCAGAGGCCAGCGGGGCTGCTGTCACCGCCTCTCGGGCTGTCACCGACACCCTGCACCTGGCAAAGGGCTGCGGACACGTTAGTGCCGGCTGGATGCATCCCGCATCCCAAAGAGGGATCCCAAAGCGGGATCCCAAAGCGATTCCTGCACGGGGCATTGAAAACTCATTTAAATCTGTCCTTGAGTCAGGCTGGGCATGGAGGCCCCTGAGCTGTGACTGGGGCCCTCAGTAACCCCAGTAATCCCCCATCCCAAATCCAGAACGGCTGGGATGCCCCGAGGCAGCTGCTCCCGGTCCCCGACTCCCCCTGCAGCACAAAGCTTTGTTTCTCCCGGACATTTAATAACTTTTATTGTCCTCTGAGCAGCAGTTTCCCATTCCCAGAGCCGGCTGGGAATTCCTCCAGGCTGGGAATGCTTTGGAGCCTGGCAGCTGCCCCATCCCCTCAGCCTGCGCCAGAGACCCCAAAAGGTTCCAGACCAGAAGGAAATGCTGTGGGGAAATGCCAGGATTGGGGTGGCCCTTCCAGAGCTCCCTGTAATCCCTGATGCATCCCGCAGCTCCGGGATTCTCCCCGTGGCGTTCCCAGGCTGCTGGGGGAGGTCTTGCGGCGCTGAGGTTGTACAAAAGATTCCAGGGACACAGCAGAGCATCCGAGCCGGCGGGTGAGGCACTTACCAGGCACGGGGGAGAGGCACTGACAACTCGCAGGAGGCAAAAGGAGGAATTAATGGTGCTGCAATTCCCACTGCCTCCATCGTTAGGGAAAGAAAACGCACCCGAGCAGCCTCACTCGAGTGCACAACGTAATTTGTTTTGGATTTAATGTCATCCTGCTTCCTGGAGATGGGCTGGAGCTGGGAAAAGCCTCTGCTCGTATCGACCATGCCCCAGGGAAGGTGGAAGCAAAGGAGGGGATCTGAGGAGTTTTATGGAGGGAAAAGCTCAGCTGAACCTGGGCAAGCGCTGCTGCTGAGCCTCACTGAAGTGAGACATCACCCCCAGCAGCTGCTGGCTGAAAAATACCTCAAATCAGCTTCCTATGGAATATCAATCCTCTAAGAAGGATTTCACCAAGGTTTCCTCCTGCCCACCAACCTCTGCACACTAAAAGCAGCATCACCATGCCCTGCACGGGGCAGCGGCATCACCTCACGGGAAATCAGGAGCTTGGGGGCAGAGGGAGGGGGGAAGCCCAGTTTTCTCTGGGATTTAATCCTCTCTTGGAGCCCTGAGCTTTGCAGGAGTGGGTCAGGATTTCCCCCAGCCCGAGGTGCTTCCTCCTCGGGGCCTCTTGTTTGCGCAGGCGGCTGCAAACGTTTCCTCCTCCCGGAAAAGCTCGGCAGGGAGCAGGATGGGCACTCACATCCCCGACTTCCCCAGCCTCCAAAACACCACTAAATCAGCAATCAGAACTGCTCAGCTCCCCCCTCCCTAAATCCTGCACGGCTCCCCTGCACCTCCTGCTTCTGGCTTTTAATCCAAGAGCACGGCGGGGCCCTGAGCCTTGCCAGGGCTGGGAATTCCAGTCAAATCTCCAGGTGCTGCTGGAAGAGAGAAATCATCAAATACAGACCTGGGGGCGGGGGGGGTCCCACTGCAGCAGAACCGCTGGGTTTTCCCTGCAGGGCTGGAACAGGGAAGAGATAAACCACGTTTGCTCCAGAGCACAGGCAAAACAACTGCTTATCACCACGCTGGCAGCCTCAAGGCTATTGCAGGGTGTCAGGAGAAGCATTATTCCCCTCCTCTCCTGGGAAAGGTTCTATTTTTGTCCCCTGTGTCACAGGGAGCTGCTGCCTGCACCCTCTGGGGCTGGGAGAGCAGCCAGCCCTGCAGAGCCCCTTCCCTCCCGCTGCCAAACTCCCCGGGGCACGGGGCCTTCGGGGGAAACAGAGGCAGGTTTGGCTCAAGCTGCAGGATCCAGCCTGGCCTGGCTCGCAGAAAAAGCTGCAGGAGAAGTTAGAGCCTCTTCCAGGTCCTAAAGGGGCTCCAGGAGAGCTGGAGAGGGACTGGGAACAGGGCATGGAGGGACCTGAGCCAGGGAATGGCTCCCACTGGCAGAGAGTGGATTTCGATGGGATTTTGGGCAGGAATTGTTCCCTGGGAGGGTGGGCAGGCCCTGGCTGTGGCTGCCCCATCTCTGGAAGTGTCTCCTGGACAGGGCTTGGAGCAGCCTGGGACAGTGGAAGGTTCTCTGCCCATGGCAGGGGGGGAATGGGATGAGCTTTAAGGCTCCTCCCAGCCCAAAGCATTCCATGATTCTGTGATAACCCAAAGCTCAGCTGCAGAGGGGCAGAGCCAGACTTTGTACTGGGTTTTCCAATGACATTTTAGGGGTCACTGGTCACTTTCAGGCTGGAAAATGATGAATCCTGTTTTCCTGGGTGGGACAGAAAAGCCACAGCTGGCCTGACCCAGTGCTGGCAACAGCCCTGTGTGCTGGTGAGAGACCACCGGGTCCTTCTGCCAACACGTTTGTGACTCTCCCTGGCCACAGCTCCCTTGGCCAAAGAGAACAGATCCATCCACTTCTCCCTCTCTCCCTGGCTCCCCTGCCCAGCCCTCATCAGCTCGCCTCGGTGAGCTCCACCACGCCTCTGCCACGCCCAAACCCAAACAACCAACACACGGAAAAAGCCCATTTTTGATGATTCCCTCCTGTCTAAGTGTGAGATCGGTAATTGGGGGTAAAATTCCATCCAGGATCCTGAAAATAGCCCAGTAAATGAGCTCAGCTCTTTGCTGGTTGACTCAGCTAATCCTTCAGCTGCTGCCAGACAGCTTTGATTGTATCTTCTCTCCTTGGGCTCCGTTTAATGCCAAGGCCGAGCCGTGGCAGCTGCAACAGCTCTGTGCAATTCATAATCTGCCTTTATTCCTGGCTGCACCACTGAACAGAGGTCGGCTCCCGCTCCTGGCTTGATTTATGAATATGGATTTTGTTGGTTAAGCCATTAGGAGCGGTGATGGAGCAATTCCTCGTACATCTTGCACCGCGGAGCGCCTCATTTGCAGCCCGCCCCGCAGAACGCTCCCCCTGCAACGCTGTTCATGCAGGGAAGATTATATTAAGGCTTTGTCTGTAATGCTGTAATTCCACCTCGCCTCCCTGAGCCCTCTCCAATGGGAAACAACCCCGCGGCAGGCAGGGAAGCGCTGGGGAGAGAGGAGGGAACTCGTACCCAGCGGGAGGAGCAGACATCCCGCCCCAAAGGCTTAAAGGAAAGTGTTAAATCTGCCGCGAGCCCAGCGGGGACCCCGCTCCGGCTGCTGGTGCTGCTGCCCCAGCGCCTCCATCCATCCCCGGGGATGCTCCAGCTGGAATAACCGGGGTGGGGAGGGAGCTCATCCTTCTCTGCTCCCCGGGGCAGAGTCAGCATCGCGGCCGAGCATCGCTCCGCAGGGAAGCCCGGAGCGGCTGGGTCCCTCTGCCAAGGCGGCATTCCCGGGTCAGCGCGTCCCAGCCCCATCGCGCAGAGCGCGGAGGAAGAAACGCGCTGTGCCCGGAGGCCTCGCTGTGCAATTAGAGAAAACAAAGAGGGAGAAGGGAATTGTGCGCGGAGCGCGGCCGGGGCCGGGATACGGCTCCTGCTTCCTGGCTCCCAGCCGTGGCTTTTTCCCCTCGCTGCCGTATCCGCTTGTTTTGGAGAGGAGGAGGTTTCCCCTCCACTGCCCCCGTGTCAGGCACCACCCGGCGCAGGGACAACTTGGCACCTTCTCCCTAAAAAAAATAGCGGCGGCCAAGATGTGGTCGTGGGTGAAACAAGCGCGTTGTCCATGCGGGAATCTTTGGGAATGGTCCCAAGCAAAGCCAAATTTTCCCCCTCACAGCAAAAACGCTTGGAAAGGTGCACGCATAACTCTTTTCCAGAGCGGCAGAAAATTAAATTTCCACGTTATTTATCCAAGAACTCCTAAATGGAGCGGATCCGTCCAGCTCATCACTCACCAGCATCTCCTGGTTTGTTTTTAATTAGCAGGAACACGCAGGGGCCGAGCCGGGCAGGTAACGGAGCTCGGGATCATGGGATCAGGAAAACCACCCTGACAGGTTGGGAGCAGCGAGGGGATGAAGGCACCGGAGCTGGGGACAAGGGGATGCTCTCTCTGAGGGCTCAGGGGTGATGGAAACCAGGATGGAGGGAAGAGGCTCCATGGGAAGAGCCGGGACTGCGGCTCTGGGTGGGCGGCGTGTCCCAGGGCAGGAATAATTTGGGTCCCCGGAGGTGAGGAGAGGGATGACAAGGTGACAGAAAGCCCCAGGGAGAAGCCGCCCATGAAGGAAAACGTTTCCAAGAGAGGTAAGATATGAAAAGAGAGAGGGAGGGGAGGGAATTTGGGTTTGTCCCGCAGGTACCGGAGATGGGATGATGGGAACTGGTTCCTTTGGGAGCAGCTGGAGAGGGGTGGGAGGTGCGACAGTGGATTGGTGCGGGAGCAGGGAAGGAGGAGCCGAATCCCGCAGATGTCCCCATGTCCCACCTGGGGGATGCCCCAGGGGTCCCGATTTCAGCAGGAGGCTTGACCCGAGAGCCTCAGGGGGAAACACCTCACATGTCCGTGTGGCCCGCAGTCCCACGAGTGTCCATGTGGATCCCAGTCCCAGGAGTGTCCGTGTCCATGTGGATCCTGGTGCCATAAATGTCAGTGCTCATTTGATCCTGATGTCACAAGTGTCCATGTGAATCGTGTCTGTCACACAGTCACATCCGTGTGGATCCCAGTCCCACGGGTGTCCATGTCAGTGTCCATGTGGATCCCAATCCCATGTGTGTCCGTGTCCATCCCAATCCCATGTGTGTCCGTGTCCATCCCAATCCCATGTGTGCCCGTGTCCATCCCAATCCCATGTGTGTCCGTGTCCGTGTCCATCCCAATCCCATGTGTGCCCGTGTCCATCCCAATCCCATGTCTGTCCGTGTCCGTGTCCATCCCAATCCCATGTCTGTCCATGTCCGTGTCCATCCCAGCCCCACGAGTGTCCGTGTCCGGTCTCCAGGCGCCCCCTGGCGGACACGGCGCGGCCCAGCCTCGCCCGGCAGCGGCTGCGGGGGAGAATTCCCGGGACTGAATTCCCGGGATTGAATCCCTGGGACTGAATCCCCGGGACTGAATCCCTGGGAACTGTATCCCCGGGATTGAATCCCCTGGGATTGAATCCACTGGGACTGAATCCCCCTGATTGAATCCCATGGGACTGAATCCCCCGGGGGCTCTGAAGGGATGAGGTGACATCAAACCAGGAGCTGAGCCCATCAGCCACAGAGGTTAAGGACGGCTGGATCATGGCAGTGGGCAAGAAAAGGAGTGACAGCCCCACTACAGAAGGAGCTCAGGAGGCTTTCATTAGCCATTAATTAACCTTCTTCACTGGGAGGAGGAGGAAAAAGGAAATTCCTGCTGGGAACTGGGATGAGTGGAACACACACCAGTTTGCTCACCCTGCTCCAGGCACTGCACTGGGATGATGCAGAGAGGGGAGGGCAGAGCCCAGAGTGGACAGCCCAACATTCCTCCTGGTCAGGTGCCTCCCGAAGTCTTGGAAGCTGGGAAATGCCTGCTCTTGGGTCACAGAGCAAGGTGGGCAGAAAGGCAGAGGGAACGGCAGAGCCTGGAGCTGTCACAGCCCATCCCCGCCCCAGGGAAAGGCTCCAGCTGCTGCCAGGGCTTAGGCTCACACTGGGAATGGAGTTCAGGCACTTATTTGTAGCTTTAAGAATGGAGAGCCACCTTCCTTCCTGTCTGGAAGCAAAAGCCTTGTGGGTTTTAGGAACAAGCAGACAGCAAGAGGCAGGAATGCTGTGCAGGAATGCTGGGGCCTTTTTGGTGGAGCAGGGACATCCCTGAGAGCAGAGACCAAGAGCCAGCACAGACAGTGTCCCTAAACCAGCGTGGGATGGGCCTGTCCTGTCAGAGAGGGAATCATTTACCCCTGCACTGCCTCAGCTTCTGAGCCAACAGCTCTGGGAACAGCCCTGTTCCACAGTGAGCAGCCCAGAACAGCTGTGACAGCCAGGACTTGACTGGAAAAATCAGTTTATCCATCACTGAGATGGGAAGAAGAACCCACCTGGGCCAGGAGCATCTCTGCCAGGTCCCAGGGAGCTCCTCACTCCTTGGCCAGGGCTTGTAGCAAAGGATCCTTCACACCTCCAGCTTCCTTGGAAGGAGAGGGAGGCTCCCAATCCAGCACTTGGGAGGTGGCTGTGGCTGGGATTCAGCAGTGCTGCCACTTGAGAAGCCACATTTGTGCTCCACCCAGGCCAAACATATGGCAGGAGTTACTGAACTTGGGTTTTACACTTGCCTTGTTGAGGACTGACCACTCAGAGGGGCCTGCAGCACCACAAAACCACGGCATGGGATCAGGGGAAGGCATGGGTGATATAAAAACGTATTAAAAAGGGGAAATGGAAGTTGCCAGACATTCAGAGGACAGCACTGGGGAGCTGTAAGAGGGCACTGCAGCCTGGATTACCAGCACTGAAGCAAAGCCATTTCCAGGTTAGGAGTTCAGTGCTCCACAGGCAGGGTTTTTGCACAAAAAGAAGGAACTTACCAAGGAACTGCCATAGAACTTTCCAGCAAAACTGGGCTGCAGAACTCTAAACACAACATTCCTTCTGGGAGAGGCAGGACAGGGAACACGGGGCTGGCACAGGACCTGCAGCAGGAGGAGGAAAAGCTCCGTGGTGGCAGCTGAGCTCATGGCACAAGTTCTCCCATTTGCACAGCTGGAAAAGCAGGGCAGGGCTGGAGTGGGTGGGAATTTGTAGCCCAGGAAACAGAGAGCTCTCAGTCTGATCCCACAGAGATGGGGGCTGACACGATGCCTCCCCCTCCTCATCCCTCGTGCTGGTTTGGTGCCAGCTGATCCCTTTCAGACCAAGTGGAAGGAAGAATGGGGAAAAAAAATATTCAGGATTACCTCAGGCTTCCTTTCAGCCAAAGAAAGCTGGGCCTGGGAAGGCAGGGAGGGCTCAGGGTGTCAGTTCTGCCACCCCAAATCTGCAGTGGGAGGGAGCCAGGCACCATGGGCAGCCCAGGGGAGATGCAGGAGGAGAGAACAGGAAACAGGGACAAGGCAAGGATTGGGATTTCACAGCATGAGGTGTGGGATGTGCGTCCCACATCTTCAGGAAGTCAGAACTGCTCACCAAGCACCCAAACAAGGGAAAATGATTTCCTATCCCATGCTGGAAGACAGGCAGCTGCACGTCAGGAGGGTGGAAACATTTTCCTTTGGGACAAGGGGGGAAAAGAAGAAGCAAACAGAACTAAGTTCACAAAACTCTGCTTTTTATTATTTGAAACTGGAAAAGGCTCCTTGGGTAACAATGATCAAGTGTAAAAGTAACACACAGGGCTTGCTCAGCTTTCCAACACCCGGCCTGACGTAGGCCAGGCGCTGATTTTATACATCCCACTCCTCTCAAAGCCACCAAGGAAAGGATGAGGCAAACCCCCAGCCCTTGGACAGGTGAGGTGGTTAAAGTACAGCTTATCCTGTTCCACATGGATATTCCTGGTGGTGGATGCCCACTGGTTTCCTGCCACTGCCCTCTGTACAAAGCAGGGATTTATGTCTCACCTCCACTTCTAATACTTTTGTAAAGACCTATCCACACTCAAAAGCTACAGGAAATGCCCAGATTAATCCATCAGTGTCATGTTAAAGTGGTGAGTGCAAAATACACATGGGAAAAGGGAAGGGGGAGTAATCAATGACAAAACAAAAGTGCAGATTGCTTTAATTAAGCTAATGAACACAGTCGAGCCAAGTGCTCTTTGCCTCAAAAGTTCCAAAGATTGCACTCCAAACAAAAACCAGAACCACACGTTTGAATTCAGCACACAAAGCACCCAAAGGTCAGTGGCACTCACAGTTTGGTACCTCTCTCTTCTACTCCACATCCCAAATAATTCACTGTCCCACTGGCAGGGGCAGCACGAGCCTTTGGCAGCTGAACACCACAGAGGATTATTGGCCACGTGAGCAGCCACGCTACAAGACACAGTTAACACATTATCATTCCCTAAACTAGCAAGTTGAGCCTAAACAACCCATTTCCACACAACACCCAACACTTCCACCAAGTTCCACTAGGTTTAAATTAATAAAAAGCAAGAAAAAGTCATCCTTGTTGAAAAGTAAATTCTGAGCCAGCTGTGGTTTGGGCTTTTCCTGGGAGCTGACACCTCCAGGCACGTTTGGCACAGAATTCCCTCTCTCAGCACACATTTCCTAAGGAGCTGCCCTCCCACTGCTGCTGTCCCATTCCAGGGGCAGCTGTAGCAGCACTGCTGTTCACTCCACAAAGGAGCTGACACCCAGATTTACAAACAATTCCATCCTTTTTCCTCCTCCTCCGCAGTAAAATCCAGCCTGACAAATCCCTGCAGAGGCCAGCCACCATGCCTGAGCACAGCACATTCACAGCTCTCAAATAAGGCCCAAGGCAAACAAACTGGAGCTTTGATGTTCCTGTTTTCCAGTTGGCCAAATCCATGTGTTTTGACAACACAGGGAGCAGGATGGAGGAGCAGAACCCATCCCCAGCACATGAAGCAGACACTTCTTGTCCCCGAGCCAAAATTCAACTCCAGGTCCTGTAGTGGCCATTGGGGCTCTGCAACCTCCCTGCTAAGGCTTTGTTTAATCCAAAAGGCTCCTGCCAAGAGTATTCCTACCCCTGACAAGTTGTTTTCCATCCTCGCCAGCACTTTCCACCCATCTGGGATGAGGAAATCCAGCCAATTGTCCCCGAGATTTCCTGCAGAGCCAAAAGGACGAGGAGACGTCGGCAGCAGAGACTGCTCACCATCTGCAGGGCCCCAGCACACATTATCCCTGTCAACAGCTCCCACAAAGATCCCAAGGGGCTGCAAAACTGGGATTTGGGATGGAAATGGGGGATGCAGGGGGTGGTACAGCCTGTACCAAACATGAGCAGAGCCCTGGGCTGTCAGCACAGCTTCCCACGAGGAAAGGCAGGACTGGGAAAGCAGGAGCAGCTCCCTCAGCCATGGGGGATCAGAGCCAAACTGCCTGCCCCTAAATCTGTCTCCCCTTTCCCAAAGATCCCAGAGCTGGGAGCTTTAACTCCATGTTCCCCTGCTTTGCTCTGCAAGCACTGACAGAGCCATGCACAAAGCAATGGGCACAGGAGCGTCCCCAAATCCATCTTCACAGCTTCCCTCAGCCAAACCAGAGGGAATTTTCTTCTGAAATGCCACAAAAACCTACCAGGCTTGGAGCAGAAGAAGGTGAGAAAAGGCATCAGAGGAGGAATATTAATACAAAACTTGCTATTTCTTTTGCTCCAGACAGAACGAAGCCAGGGGGTACCAGCAGTTCTGCCTTTCATCAGGAATTATCCTGACATTTTGAGGCCAAGCAGGTGAGTTATAAATAAAAAGATGCCACTACAGGGGCAAGGCAGAGCTGGGAAAATTCCCACAGGGCATCAGCCTCCACCAAAACCCTTCTTTCCAGCCAGCCAAGCAGGTCTGGCCTTCAGGAGATCCTTGGCACTGCCACTGGAAAGGTTCAGAAAGGACAAGAAGCCTGGAGAGGAGCAGATGCACAACCTGTGCCAACAGCAAACAGGTGCCACCTTGCCCAGGTGACAAAGGACAAAGCCTACAGACAGGTCAGTACTTGGGAGAGTGACTCAAGCCTCAGGTTGTTGCAAGGGCAATAAATGCAATCTGGATTTTAATCTCCATTTTAAAACTTTTAATTGCAATTTAAAAGCTAAAAGCAGAAATTATCAAACCAGTTGTGTAAAACTTCAGGATTTTTTTTTTTTGGTGGGGATATTGAAATGGGGAGGAATCTGCAGTCAGAGCTACAGATCCAGCTGAAGAGCTGGTTCCAGGGACAGGCAATGGCAGCAGCTGCCCAAGGGAGAACACAAGGCAGAACAGCAGCAGCCTAACAGCAAATTCCAAGATAAACAGGCCACTGAGATACCAAATAAAGTCCTAATCACAGAATCATTTAGGTTGGGAAAGATCTCTGAGATTGAGTCCAACCCAGCACTGAACACCTTCAGCTGGACCAGAAACCTGCACCAAACTGGAAACCTCTGAGTGCAAACCAGGCCTGAGTCGTGCACAGAGCTCAGCAGCTGCAGCACAAGGCCGAGGTGCCCAATTTCAGCTCCAGGTCACCTCTCTGCCCACTCACCAAGGCACAGAGAGCAGCCACTCCCTCTCTGCCAGCCCTGGGAGATCCAAACTGGCTCTTCCCTCTGCAGGAAAGCCCCTCCAGGCTGCTCACCCTCACCCTTTGGAAGCTTTTCCCAGCTTGTTCACCAGGCCTGTATCAGCTCCTCACCCCCAACACTGAGGCAGGCTTGCCACTCCTCACAAAGCTGCAGGAAACAAGCAAAAAGTGCCCTAAATCACCTTGAAATTCCCAGATGTCTGGAGAGCTCTATCCAGAGAGACAGGAATTAATCCTGTGTGTGTGACACGAGCTGCTGCTCATTGTCTCTGCTGGAACCTGGGTTCTCACACAGCTGAGGGAACACATGAGAGGCAGAAATGGCAAAAAGCCCCTGTGAGAGTGAGAATAAAAGCTGCTCACAGGCACTGGAACCAGACAGGGACTGAAACTTCTCCCCTTTTGGGAAACCTGAAACCTCCCAGCACAGGTACAGACACATTTACAGACCCAGAAGTGCAGAGATGGAACAGCAGGGCTTTGTCAGACACTGACCTGGGGAGAAGGGACCTGGAGTTTGTCATCACAGCCAGAGGGCAGCTGCAACAAAGGGTTGTGTTAGTGCTGGTGGTTTCTAGCACAACTCACAGCCTGGAGATGAGGATTTTCCTGCACAGCACAGTCTAGAGGGAATCTGCTCCCTTGCCTGCAGCACACGATTCCCAGTGGAGCTCAGATCTGCCACAAAATCATCTGGGATTAAAGAAGTGCAACAAGACAAGGGAAGAAGGGTCCTGCGAGTGGGGCAGCAGCACCCACTGTTCCAGCAGCCAGAACAAGCAGGCAGTACAGGCCAGTCCTTGTCACTCTGAAGGGCAACCTCAACAGGAATGGCACCCCTGGGGTCACACAGGAGCAGTGACATGTGGCACCTTCTGCTGTCCACCTGGAGCCTACTGGGCTCATCTCAGCTGGGTTCTTTTGGCTCCTTCCTGTGCCTTTTCAGAGCTACTTTACAAGATCTGAGAAAACCTTTCAAACCAGCCTGAACACATCGGAGCTTTTGCAGTTTTACACCCATCTCCAGTCCTACACTCAGCTCCTGCAAGGAGAAAAAAAATAATCTCTGGTCTCAGGGAGACACCCAGACCTGGAGCTCCAGGGACAGCACATCCATCAAACTCCAGAAGCCAGGACAACGCTCTCATCTGCAGTGGGAATCCTGCCCTTGCTGAGGGAATTCTCCAGAGGAATCCACACACTCCAATTAGCAAGCCAAGGATGCAGGCATCACACCAGCCTCTCCTGGCAATGCTGCACCCACACAGAGGTTTCTGGAGAGGAGGATGTGCTTTGTCACTGCCTGTTTCTCTGTCCAGCTCTGACCAGAAGTTGGTTTTGTCCCAATACATTCTTTTTTTTTTTTCTTTTTTTTTGCACTAAGGAAGCTCTATTCCCTCCTCTGCAGAATCCCTTCAGCTCTCCAAAGCACTGACTGGGAAACACGGACTGCTGGGAAGCAGCGTGGAGTGGCACAGAGGAAAGGGCACTCAGGGATGTCTGAACTGGGATGTGTGGACATTTGGGGTTAAAAGGCTTTTATTCAAAGTGCATGCTTCAAATCCAGAGGTACTGAGAGCGAGGGCTCCCCAGCGCAGCCCCGGCTGGGGAGCGCAGCAGCCTTTGCCACCCCGAGCCCTGTCCATCACCAACCACTCATCAAGTAGCCAGGGACTGAATGTTCTTGAGCATCTCATCAAAGGCCTCTCGGGAAGGTGCCTGGGCGTTCTGGAAGGAGACCTTGATGCGGCTGTAGAGGCTGAAGGATTTCAGCTCCAGCCAGATGAAGCCGAAGCGGTCGTCGTCGAACAGGACAAACACCCCCGGCGTCCTCTCAGGGCTGGTGAAGCCATGGCCAGCAATGAGCCCTGTCCCATAAAAACTGCCAGGGGAATAAGGACAGAACAGGTGTGAGAACAGCCAGGATCATGCCAGTATTTAGTTTAAAAATCAGCGCAAAATCCTGATGGAGCCGCTCTGCCGGGTGTGACACCACAGCAAGTTTTACACTCAGGTTTTCTATTAAGACAAGGAACAATTTGAAGGTTCCTGCTTTGGGTTATCCTAATGAGCACCTGCACACCAAAGCTGGGATTTGTAGTAGTTCAAAGCCATCTGACATTAACTTGTGCAACTCAAGGATCAGCAAAGGCTCAATCCTCCCAGGAAAGCAAAGGCATGTTGAGAGGCAAAACCTAAGGGAAGGGAAAGAAAAATCTAAAAAGCAGGAAAATCTACCAGGACCTGAGGAGGAATAAAGGTCAGTCAAAGCTCTGAGCAAGCAGCAGGTGGAGCAGGGTTTCATCCAAACACAACTGAGCTGTGACAGCAGGAGCCTTTGGGATTAACCAGCTCTGGGTAGGTTTTTCCATGAGCACAGACGTTTGGCTGAAGGTCACCTGCCTAAGCCCCAGCTTCTGGGCTCTTTTTCCACACTGCATTTAGTGTGCTGCTTCACCAACTCCAGCTCCCATTCAGCACAGCTCTCTGCATACCTCCACCTCCTGCCTGAGGGGCTCAGCACCTGCCAGGGCTGCCCCAAGGCACCAGAGGCCAGGGAAAGCACTGTGCTCCCACAGCCAAGGAACATGAAGGACACACATGGGAATGGGAAGCAGCTTGAACAACTCTAAATAAATCAGCTCTGGGACATAAAACACACCAAAAAAAAAAGGGGGAGGATGTGTGGAATTCAGGAGAGATGCCAGCTTCTGAAGTAAATCCTAGCAAGGAAGTGGGATGGCAGCTGACAGTGGTGAGAGAGGGAACAAACCAAAGTGTGGGAAATTGGGCAGCAGAGGCAGGAACCAGGGACTGTGGATTCCACATCCCTGAAAATGCTCTAGGCCAGGTTGGATGTGGCTTGGAGCAACCTGGTCTAGTGGAAGGTGTCCCTGCCCATGGCAGGGGTGGAACAAGATGGGATTTTAGGTCCCTTTCAACCCAAACCATTCTGGGATTCTGTGAAATCTGAGCCCAAGGGGCTGGGAGATCCACAGGCAGGTAAAGGGCACACAAATACAGCACACACCTCAAAGACTCCCCCTTCCCTTCCAGAAATGAATTGGCCAGTTACCAGATTCGGCAGCTCCGGGGATAATCCTCATTCCTCGATATCACTCCCATGGGCAGCACAAAGGGCTGGGAACCTGGGGCCTTGTCTTGGGTCTTCCCCTCTGCCCCAGCTGCAGTCTCTTCCCCCTCAGCACCTTCTCCTCCCAGAGGACTGGCAGGCTGGGAGGCAGCCTGCTGGGAACGCTCCTCTTCCTCCTGCCCCTGCTGCTGCTCCTCCCGCCGGACCTGCTCCTGCACCTCCAGCACAATGCGGGAGAGCTCGCTGAAGTCTCGCAGGTTCTCGATGTCAGGCAGCTGCAGAGGATGGGCCAGGTCTATCTCCACAGTCTGCTGTCCAGCTGGGATGTTGGGATCTCCCTAGGGACAGGAAGGAACAGCACAGCTGCAGACACCAGGTGCTACAGAGTCACCACTGAACTTGTTAATAGTGCACCCTATTCTACAATGACCAAGCTGGCAATAAAAAAACAACACTGCTCGGACCTTGTTTGCTGCTCTTTGACATCTCTGCTTTCTCCCTCGCAGAACTAGAACTTTAAATCAAAAGCTGTACTTGCAAGGGTGAAAGAAAGTCAAAGCTGCAGCTGCATTTCACCAGAATCCCTCCCTGCAGGGAGGAAGGAGCTCCCCTGCCTGACTTCAGTGAAGAGCTGCCAACATTTGGTACCTGCTCCTCACACACACACACAGGGGATCTCCAGTGACTTGCTACCAGCTGCTCACAGAAAGCAGCTGCAAGGGAGAGGAAAGGAAGGGGGATCCAGGAGAAACCTGCAGAGCAGGTTCTGGTTACACCAATCCCCACAGAGAACAGGGTTCAGGCTGCCAGCTCCCAGACAGAAATCCCTCCTGAGCATCCACAGCGCTGAGAACACTTTCACCAAGCACTTGAGAGAAAGGGAAACGCACTCACAGTGATCTTGGTGCCCTTGGCTTTCTTCCCATGAAAGCTGAGCATGACAATCTCCAGCCCATGGCTCCCGTAGGTGCCTTTGAAGAGGCCAGGCTGGATGAGGTCGTCGGGGCTGCTGGGGGGGAGGTAGATGCGCCGGTACGTCAGGCAGTTGCTGTGCAAGAGAAAAACGTCACAGAAGTCAAGGAAAAACCCTTCCCCAGCAGCAATGTGTTTGCATTCTGCTCCTCCAGCAGCTTGGGGATGTTGTCAAGACCGGCAGGATCTGTGTTTTCAGCAAGCTGAGGATTTGCTTTAGAGCTCTGCAAGCATTTCCTCCCTCCCTGCGCTTCCCTCCCCACCGTCCTCGTGAGCACACCAGGAGATTCCTGCAGCAAGGAAACTTCCTCAGCCCTTGAGATTCCCAGAGAACCTGAGTGAGGCATATTTAAACATCTGCTGCAGTGAGGTGGCTGCTAACAGAAGCTTGGAGAGATGGTTAAAAGCTCCAGTTTCTCAGGGACCCTCTAATCCTGCACTACAGAGCACACTGACTAATATGGATAATAACCAGACACTCCGTGGGATCACAGGCATTTGCTCTGCCTTCAAATTAAACAGAGTTAAATGACTCAAAAGCCCCTTACTGTGCATAGTTCTCGTGCAGAACTTGGAATCCTATTCCTACTGCTGTCACTCCACCTCATCTCCCTGTACAGCTGGGAAGCACTGCAGAGACACAACATTCCTCTGGCTGTGAGGAGAGCCCATGGAAAACCCCACCTCAGGCAAAAATGCTCCAGTGTGCATTGGGAAGTCGCAGCAGCCCTTACTCATATTGGCTGGTGTAGATGAACTTCATCAGGATGAGCTCCTGCATGTGTTCATGGAAAATGTCTTCCAGAGTCCGACCCCACTCCTCCCTCAGCCACGTTCGGAATTCCTGCAGGAAAGGGGGAGGATGAGGTCATTTCGGTGATGTGCCCCAAGAGGACATCACTGTGTCACTCTGTGACAGCACATGTCACTGGCAGAGCCACAGACAGGGCACATCCTCTGCCACAGACAGGGAAACGTGGCTGGATTTGGGAACAAGCACGTGTTGGCTTGGAAAAACGCTTAACAAACAGAGATTATGGCAGCTGCCAGTGATCACACAATAAACAGGCTTCCCTTCACATAAATCCCAGGTAGAAGCATAAACCTCCTCAGAATAAAGGCATGAGCATGGCCTGTTACTGCAAAGTAGCTCATCTGCTCTTTCTCTCACAGTAACTCATTTGTGTGCCCACAAGCTGACTCCTGTGCCCTGTTCCTGACACGCTCAACATGAAAGAAAAAAGCTTTGGAAAAGAACTGAGGGTTTTTTAGGAGGTTAAATCCTGCTGATTTAATACTGATGCATCTAAATCCAAAGGGTGCTTTGAAAGCATCTCCTGAAGTACCCCAACTGCAGCTCTGACAAGTTAATACCCTGCCATGAGTTGGTGTGATAACAGCTTACACTGAGATAGCAGCCTGCCAAGTGATATTCCAAACCTGCCTCCTTTATCTTCCCAAGCCAGATCCTCCAATTTCCATAATGCCACGCACACTTAACGTGGTGCTTTGAAAAGTATTAAAGCATTTCTCATTTTCTCCAGCACCAGAAAACACTTAACTAAACCTTTCACCCAGCTGTTTCCCATTAGCAGACAGACATTTCACAGCGTTCCTCAGAAGCAGCCGAAACACCAGATTTGTCACGTGGAACCAGCTGGAAGCAAACAGCAGTACCTGGCACAGGTATTCATCCTGACATTTATACCTACATTTAAATACAGGTATTTCAGTCAGGAATCTGCCTTGCTGGGTAGAGCTGACAGACACAAGAGAAACAACCAAGTGAAGCTTTTAATCCCTCGAGCAAGGCAAGCAGTGGGAAGGTGCCTCACTGACCAGCAGGTATCCAAATGCAGCTGGTGCCCACTGTGTTTGAAATATCTTAATTATACACCCAGCAAAGCCACTGAGATCAGTGCTGCTGACCCTCTCTGGACAGGTCTGCCACTAAAACAGGAGGAAGGTGCTGGGGGGCTCAAGGAGCACCTTGACACAGAAAACTGCCTAAAAACAGGGAATCAGCCAAAAGCTCCCAGCCTGGGGGTTCATACCTGCCCAATCACACCGAAATCAAAAGGGCACTTCCCACAAGAGCTGAGCTCAGGAAGGGGACACACACAGAGGCTCAGTGCAGAGCCCTGGCAGAGCACTCACCTCCTGCCTGCCCCCTGACATCCGGTGGTGATCTGTCTGGTTGCACTTGGTGGAGAACTCGTCCTTCTTTACAATCTGTGGTTACCAGGGAGGAGAATTGAACAGGTTACACACCTGTTCAGGGATGCTTTGGATGGTGTAGCTAAGATTGCTCACAGTTAAGTGTTTTACAAAACAAACATTAGTGGTTTTGCCACAACAGAGAAATCATTCACTGCTACTGAGTGCAACAGCTACAGAACAGAGAAATAAAAGCAGTAAAACCTCAGTGCACTCTAATGAAAAGAATAGTTTTAAGCTGTCTCTCTGTTTCAGCTTCCTCCTTTAAAGAAAAACAAACAACCTGCCAGGAAGCTTTTAAAGCATCCAATGGATGCTGCATCACCTTCTCAAGGTCTCACCGTGGAGAGAGCTGCAGAACAGGTCTGTATCAGCCTGGGCACACTCACCAGCTGCCCAAGGCCAGTTTACACATCCTCTCCCCAGCCTGGTGCTCCCAAACCAAACAGAAAACAGCACAACAGCCTGGCTGTGCCACTGCCAGAGAACAAATTCAGAGCAGGGAACAGCCCACACAACTTGTCAGACACGTAATGAGTGTAAAGCTGGTGCCCACACACACAGCAGGGTGATGAGAGCTGCATCTCTGAAATAAAACTCTCCCAGCTTCCTGATTAATCCACTTCCAGGGCCGAAGTGCACACACAGTGCTGAGAAGCTCACCTGGATGTGGCCATTGTGAGGCCCCTTGTGGCCATACATGCACTCCACCGTGGCACATTTCCTCTCCATGAGGTGGATCCTGAAGAGGGGTTTGAATCTCATGGGATCATCCACGTGAGGGTCATGAGGGGGCAGGTACATCCAGCCAATGATGAACAAACCATCCACCTGCAGAGGGACAGGACACAGAGCCCACAGCATCAGCTTTGCATGATTCCTTAGGAGTCTGCAGCAAACTCTGAGGCCTCTCGTGGCCCAGGGCAGGAGCTGCAGAACAGTTTGCTGCATTCCCAAACAGATTTCCAGCCATTAACCCAGACCAGATGCACTCCCAGCACTCCCTGGGTGAAGAGGGTTTCTTTACAAGGCTTCCTGCGCCACTGGAAAAAGCTCAAACCTTTATTGCTGCAAATGATTTGCCTGGAGTGCAGGATCCAGAGGGAAAGACCACACAGCAAGTCAGACTCTAATTGGTCTGAGAGCTCCTGCTGGCAGATATTCCAGCAGATGAATTCTGCTTCCTGTGACTATCCCTGCTTTTTTGGATGAGGAATTATTTGGCTTTATTACTCAGAGAACACAGGAAGCAACACTCTCCTCTACTGAGAGGAACAAATGCCAGCCCCTGTCCTCCACACCTACCAGAACCCTGTCCCCCAGGGCCTGCAATTCCAGAGCAGGGATATTCTCCAAACAAAGAGAGCTGAGAACAAGGCAGGGCAGTGCCACAAAGCTTTTATAAGGCCACAGGGGAAGTATTGATGCAGTTGGATGCCCTCTTACACCAGTTCATGCAACAGAACCTTGCAAAACCTGAAGGCCTCGTGATTTGTTCTGCTTCAACCTGGCAGTTGTTGAACCTTGGTGAAGAGAGCAAGGGCTCCAGGCAAACTCCTGGCTCAGCTCTCACCAGCTCAGAGTCAAGTGTTGTTCATTAACTGCTCTCCCAGCAGCACCAGCAGCTGCCAGGCTCCACAGATCTTGCACCAGTGTCACTCTACATCTGACACACGAGTCTGAGGGCTGGTGTCAAGGTTTGCCAACCACACAACTGCAAAACCCTTTGCAAAAGGTTCAGCTGCAGGCAAAGGAAATGTCCAGATTCCTGTGCCAGTCACTGGAATATCAGTGTCAAACTCTAAATCAAGCCTTTCTCTCAAACACTGATCATGTTTTCTACCTGCTCCTGGGGCTGTTTGGTGTGGAGCTGAAATATAAAAGAACTGCCTGGAGAAAGGTGGTGATGCTGAGAAGAATCCCACAACCATTCAGGCTGCAAAAAACCTCCAAGACCATCGAGTCCAACCTGTGAGCAATCCCCCACCCACAGCCACGAGTGCCACATCCACTCCAGGAACGGGGATTCCAGCACCTCCCTGAGTAGCTCACTCCTGAGTTTAACCCCCTTTCCTGTGAAGAAATTCATCTAACCTAAGAAAAACCAAGAGAGAAGCAAGGAGCACCCTCTGGGTCCAAATCACTCACTCGAGAGCTGAGTGTTCAGACATTTTAATGCTCTGGGAATGGCTGCCAGGTGTGGAAAGTGTAGAAAAGCTCCTCTCAGCCCCCCAAAAGCCCTGGGATGAGGCCCCCACTCACCACCACGTTCAGCAGTCCCCCGTAGGGCCCGATGTCCGGCTGCCACAATCCCAGGATGTGCCGGTAGCGGTGCAGCACTGGGGAACAGGGAGACACTCAAGTGAGCACATCCAGCCAAGAAATTGGGATTTTGGGAATGAAAATCCTGCTACCAGGCTGCACACAGCGCTGACCAACAGCACCCACAACTGCATTTACTCAGGAAAGGTGATTTTTGTCCAAGATGAGCTCTCCCCCCAAGCTAACACACATTTCTGTTCTTTATTCCTGGCCCTGTGGAAGGGCAGAAACACCTACCTCAGCAGGAATTCCCAAAAAACCTTTTGCAACACAGTCCCATTAATGCAAATCACATGATATAACCAGAGCTAAAAACAAATAAAAGCATCTGCTGCCTCCAGTTACCAAAAATGCACTCAATGCTTCCCACTGCAAAGCAACAGAAAAAAGGGAAGAGCAGGAAGGAACAGGAAAATTGAGTATTCTGAAAGCATTTCAATGCCTTGTGTAGACAAACTTGGCTCCAGAGTTAAGCATCCTTAGGAAAAGCCACTGGGAGCACGGGCAAAGCACATGGATCACTCCAGCTTGGGAATCTGGTGGTGTGGCCACATCAGTCACGGCCTTAGAAATTCTACAGAAGCAGCTACACCTCAGCAGTGGCCAACAGCTGCTTTTAAAACCCACTAAAAATCTACTCTAGCAGTTGAGGCTTCCCTGTTTCTCATCTCAGAGCCAGCTGTCCCTCCAATCCCACCTAAACAGGAGAATATTTTCAGCAAGCAGGAAAAAAGGGCTTTTACAGAGTGACCTTAAAGCTCCTGTTGTGAGGAAAGCTTAGAGATGGGACCTGCCTGCAGTCCTTACACAGCCATTCCTCTTGTCCCCCTAATTTCCTTTTGTCCACCTGGCTGCTTCCCACAACCAGTAACCTTTACAAGGAGGCATTACATGGTCTGGCATTTTGGGCAGGAACAGCAGCATGCACATTATTCCCATGAGGATGGCAAGAGGATATTTCACATGTCCATGGCCAGCTCAGAAGGCCACAATAACTCATTTTAACCTCCAGGACTGGCTTGAATAATAGTGTTGGGCTTGCATCAATTTAAAAGAAGAATTGTGTTTCAGTGCAGCTGTTGCAGCAGCTTTGCTTCATTAATTACTTCAGACAGCAACAACTACAGGAGTGGATTTATCCCACCAAAGCAAGAACTTCCACAGAAGTTTAGGGTAGCAGGGAGGGATGTCCAGAGCTGCTGCCAAGTGGCCTGGAGGAGCCTTTTCCCTGGGCAGCAAACAATTTCAGACTGATGGCCTGCTTTCACCCAGGGAACCAAGCGCAGCACAAAAACCACTAAGGCAAGCAGGCAAACCCCATTCCCAGCTCAGTAATTACACATTAATTAATGGGATGAGCTGCTCCACCCACTACACTCTGCCTTCTACCCTGTCAGCCACAGAGATGATAAAACTCAGCCTTTTTTTCATGTGTTATTATTTTTTAGGACAGGAAAATTAAGCTGTCCAAGGGGGATGAGGATGTCCCTCCTAGCTCAGCTCCTGTTAGGAGCAATTACAGGAAACAGAGCTGAGTTCTGGACACAGGAGGCAAAAAAAAAATAATCTCATTTACTTCCAGAACTTACTGAGGAAAATGCTGGAGTTTGCCAAAGACCCAAACAAATCTCAAAACACTGCTCAGTTTTCAAGCTTGGGCTGTCTCTGAGCTCCAGCAAAACAGCAGCTTACATTAACTGCAGGGAAAACGTGATGGATTCCAGCTCTGGCTCTTCCTGGTAGGAGACAAGATGGATCTGGCAGTTGTTTCCCTCCCTGGTCCTCGAAAGAAAACAGCACGTGGGTCTTTCTCCAAGGTTTTCCACTGCCTGTACTCAGCCCTGGAGAATCCTCTTGCCTATCCAAATTTCTGAGTCCACATCCTGCCAAACAGAGCAAAACCACATCCAGTGGATGCTCCAGGACAACCTTCATCCAGCCTGGGTATTCCCCACATTCCACAAGTAGCTCTGCACACCCTTCAGATGGGAAGGGGGCTCGAGTCCAGCTGAGAATGGGCTTGGAAAAGCAGGGAATGCCAAGATCCCACTGGCAAAAGGCTGCCTGGAGAATGTCCTGACCAGGAAAGAGCCAATGCACTGCAATTCTCCCAGATTCCTGGGATGCAGGAAGGTCTCTAGAAGCAAAATGAGCTGGAACAACACGAGCAGTGCCCAGGTTGGTGATGCCTGAGCTGCTCGAGGGAAGAGCTCAGAGTAATCCAGGTGAGCCTAAACCCCTGGGGAAAGGGATCTGAGCTCACCTGGCTGACACTGCAGGAACAGGGATTAGGGAAGACTTCCATGGGAAATCCTGACAACACAGGAGGCAGAAAAGGGGAGATGGGCCACTGCATCTTAAACCACATGGCTCAGAACCACAGAATCATTTAGGTTGGAAAAGACCTCTAAGATCATCATGTCCAACCATCCACGCTTTTCCCCAAGGGAAACCACACAGCCCAAGAGAAAAGGGGCACATCAGAAATTCGGGGCTGCAGTTAAAGAAATAACAACTGAGGGAACAGCACTAAATGCTATTTCAGTTTGGAATAAACATCTAATCTCCAGAGGAATTCATCTTGCAGCTTGGATTTTCTTCTCCTTCCCATCCAGCCCCAGAACACAGCTGGTGTTGACAGGCACCCCAGGTTGCCAAACCCAAAACTTTGTCCCAATTCCTGCTGTAGCCCTGCTGCTGGTCTGTCCTGACTCCCATTTAAGTTGCCACCTCCCCTGCATGGCCCCTGCTCGGTTGCTTCCCTCAGCACAGGGAATTCTGCAGCATCCACTCACTCATTAATGTGTGCGAAAAACCCCATTGCCAAGCAGCAGTGAGTTAGTAACTGGAGTCTGCCAAACTCTGCAGACCCAAAGGAGCATCAGAGACAGCTCAACACCCCCTCCAAATCAACACCAAATAGTCCTGGCTTCCTTAATTGATGTAAACTAATCAGTCCTTCCCCCTCAACTCCTGCTGAACACTAAACTCCAAGGGTTTAGCTACTCCTCCCTCAACACAACACGAGGAGGGGAAAAACAAGGCTATCCAAATTGAGAAAGGCAAATCACAATTTTTAAAACATTAGCAGCACGTTTCCTAGAGACAGAGATGGTGCTTAAAAGGATTCAGTGTGGAGGGAGGGAATTACTATGGGAGC
Organism: Anthoscopus minutus; assembly: GCA_013399455.1. Taxonomy (NCBI): domain Eukaryota; kingdom Metazoa; phylum Chordata; class Aves; order Passeriformes; family Paridae; genus Anthoscopus; species Anthoscopus minutus. Next base: position 23,035 of record VWYI01002237.1, read on the forward strand.
ACTCAGCATTTTTCTCTGGAAAGGGCTGAGGATTTCACTGTGAATCACGACAAACCTCTCTGCTCTCCTTTCTGGGAAGCCTCACCAGGCTATCTGAATTCTTTCCTGAAGAAAGGAGCAACTCCCAAGGAGAAGACTGCTCCTGTTGTGTGCAAAGAGATCCTCAACAAAAGCACCTCAAAAAAAAAACCAAAACCAAACCAGCCCCACCCAGCTCAGCGCCTGCCCTGCTCACGCTGCCACCCAGCAGAGTCCCAGCGCTCCTCTAACACACACCAGCCACGAGTGGTGGCAGCTCCCTGCTGTCCCAAGGTCAGCCCCAGTGCTTTGCTCCAAGCCAGGGCACACTCCATGCAGCAGCCCGGGCGTGCTGGGCGCAGGAAGCAGCAGCAGCGGGGTACGTACGGCAGGTGTAAACATCTCTGTACTCCATGTGCTCGTAGTCGGGCAGGATTTTCATAAAACGCCCCGACTTCACCCGTGGGTTTATACCTGAACAGACAGAGCAGGGTGAGTGCCAGCAAACTCTGCTCCACTGGGACCAGCAAGCACTTCCACGGATCTGAATCAGCCAGGGAAGTCCAGCTCTCTCTTGACTTTGCTTCTGGTTGTTTGTGTCACCCTCAGTCTCTCTCCGAGAGATTTCCCCACATAGAACTTGTTCCAGATTCCCAGAGACGTTATTTACAAATGTATTCCAAGTGGAATCAAAGTCCTTCCTCCAGCTCTGCACTGCTGCCTCAAGAAGAGCAAGTCACTCCATGGAGAGCAGCCTAAGCCTGGGATTAGTTCTGCTTTCAGGCACCTGAGCTCAGTCCCCATTTCCCCACACAGTTTCCCAGAAAAGCACACTCAGTGCATGGAGAAGTCCACGCAGTAATCCCAAGTTATCTCCTCTGCAATTAAAGAGGTTTATGGGACAGCAGAGAAAATGGGGTGACACCACCAGGGAACTGCTCCTGGCACAGGGCAAAGTGCAGAGTCTGAGCAGAGGAGCTGAGATGGTGAATCCTGAAAGCCAGGAATGGCTGCCAAGCATTCCCACTTTGGAGTAACCAGCACTGCTTGGGATTGCTGGCTGGATTCAAACACAGCCCTTGCACAGAAGTGCAGGAAACACCATCCAGGGGTGGTTCTCACACACCAAGTGTGATCCTTTGCTAATGGATGCCAATGGATTTGAAAACTACTCATGGAAAATAATGTGTAAGACAGATTTATTGCAGGTTGTAAATAAACTGATTAAACTCTGGAAACAGTGGGAATGTTTAGGAAATATCCCACAGGGCTGCCCTCTCCTCAGCCTCCCTGCCCACAGCCATGGCTGGGAGATACTGGGCTGGAGAGTCACCACTGTCCTGAGCCAGTAAGGCCATTTTTACCCACAAGTCCTGCACAAAAAACCCTAAATATCACTTTTGTATCTCCGAACCACGGAAGTTACGTAGTGAGAAAGACTACAGGTCATGAAGAGATGTTGTCCCCCCTAAAAATGGCAATGAAGAGCTGAGATCTGACCTGGCATGTGCTGTGTGGCTGTCTCCACACCAGTGCCACACAAAGATATGGGATTAAATGGGAATTAAGGGAGACCTCAAGGGTTAATGGGACTTCTCTGGGGACATCTGTGTGCTGGCTGAGCATTACTCAGCTCTCCCAGCCAGGAAAATGAGGCAGCTCCATCCCTAGTGTAGTATATCATAGGGAGAGATATTAGGTGATGAAATAATTTTCCTGTGGATGCTCAGCAAGTCTCTTAAAGATGGGATTAAACCCCTTCAATCTGTTCTTCTTCCCAGCTTTAAGATCACTAAGGGTCCCACACCCACAGACATTCCCAAAACACACTGACACTTCCTGCCAGGCTCTGTTCCTTCAGGGAATGCTCATCCCTTTCCCACTCTCCTACAGCCATTTCCTTTCACTGAGATCGAGGCTGAGAAAAAAAATACCTGTTAATTCCTTGACAAAATCTGAAAATGGCAAAACAGGATGAAAAACCTTCAATGCACTTCATTAAAAAATGAAATTCCATGCTCTTTTCCCACCAGAAGACTGGGAGGCACAGAAATTCTGACTCTTGGTATTAAATGAAATAAACTCTTCAGCTTCCCAATGGAACCCCTGCAAGTCAGTCTGAACAACTTCTGCCATCAAAGTTTAATAAACAGTCAACATTTCTGTGCTCTCAATACTGGTATCAAGCAAGATTTGGATTGGCTTTATCACTTACGTTTGGCATAAACATCTCGACAGGACACTCCTGTGATCTCCAACTTCCTCAGGTTTTCACACACTCCATATTCTGCAACAACACAGGAAAGAAAGGGTCAACTCTGGCACGAAAAGGTTAGGACCCAGAGATCTGACTACTGAGATCTGATCTGTGCTTTCTTGAAGCTGCCAAAGGAGACCAGGAATCTGATTTTTGCTTTAAAAACTGGATGCGATTTCGTTGCAGATTCCAAGACATTTCACAAGCAATGCCTGCTGCAAATACACCATAAGGCACAAACACACCCAGCAAAGTCACAGCTGCTCACACCTCAGCCAGGAAGAGTGTGAAATGTGGGAGACATCCTCATTCCAGCTGGGATTTCCTGCCTGTTTCCAGCAAATCACCGCTGTGCACAGCAATTATCTCCCCTCACTGAGCTACCCAACAGGGAAAACTGCTTATTAGGATCCTAAAGGAAAGGTCACAGACTTGAAAAAGAATGAAAAAGAGACATAAAACAGGCCCCAGCATGTACAAATATGGTTACACTTCAAGCAGATCAGATTGAGACAGGGCTGTTGTTCAGTCAGATACCTTTGATTGCTTCCAGAACCCCCCGAAAACAAAGGGAGTCGGGAGATCTCGGAGCAGCTTTGAAGCAGAAAATGAGATTCTCTCCTTTCATTTTCAGGAAGTTGATGTCAAACTTCTAAGAAACTTAAAAAAAAAAATAAAATAAATGCAAGTACTAATGTCTTGATGCCAGGAATTCTCAGAAGAGCAGAGGGAGGAAATGAGAGGAGGGAGATCCCAAAAAATCAGCAGTGACGATGCCACCCTGCTGCAGCGACCCCGACAGATCTCAGTACAGAAAAGAGCCCTCCTCAACATCAAAGACATCAACAGCACAGATCAAACAGCAGCTTTCCTCAGCAGCACAAACACCTGCCAGATACTTGACACAAAACTGTATCTCTGCAGACCCTCATCAAGCCATTAAATACAGAATTTATCCTCAGCTGAGCATCCCTGAATTAAATGCAGCTGCAAAGCACCACCTAATGCTGGAGACCTGCTGCAGGAGAGAATTCAGGTTTCAAAGATGAGGAAAGCAGGAGTTTCCCTGAATTAATTCAGCCTCCTCCTGTCTATAAATACAAGCACACCATGAGAGAGCACGTCAGGGTTTACTGGCAGCCTGTCCCCAGGGAATACATGTCCTAAGCAGCAAGGGCAGCAAAGGTGAGGGGAGCACAACAAACACGCTGCCCTTCACCAAAAAAATGCCAAGGGCAGTGGCAGAATTCCTGCTGACTTCTGCAGGCAAAGCCAGAGGAAGCTCTGAGGGTTCTCAGCACCAAGGTGGGCTGAGGAAGCACAATTAGCAGAGCCCAGACGAGCTCAGCTCGCAGAAGAACAGCCCAGCACAAACAAACCATTTAGTGCTGGGGCTGTGCCAGCTGAGCCCTGCGGAGCCATGAAAGCACAGCTCCAGGGGAGGGTAAATACATCCAAGGGATGCAGGGAACAGCGTGGAATGTCCCCAGCTGATTGGAAATCCTTGGAAAAGGGCAGGGACAGTGTGGCTTGGGAACAGGCAAGTCTTGTGCATGTAAACAAAACTCACCCGGCCCCAGGAGAGGGGAGATGAGCCCTGCCCACTGCAGGCAGGGAAGGGATTTATCCTGCATGCCAAAGGGAGGAGACACGTGGAGGATCCTTCCCCTGTGGGATCTCCAGCAGCACCAAGAGTGACATTCCCTCTTCCCACACAAAGGATTTTTCCCAAAGCCTTCTCCCTAATCCATAAATTACTCCAGTGAGTGCCATGGGAGATCCACCCCCAGCAGTCACCTCCAAATAACAGGGTGGGAAGGGAATTCATGTCAAAGCTTCATGCAAGAGCCCCTGATAACCTTGCAGTGAAATTTTATGAAAGCCAAACTGCTATTAAAGTGGTTGTAATTCCAGTCTTACCTGGAAAGATTCGAATAACAAATCCCTTTAAACAAAAATTTAGGATTTCTATATTGCTACACGTTATTTGTCATTAGATATAACAGAAAGTATAATCAAGAAAAAAATAATCTCATCCAAATGTGCTTTAACACTCATTTTAGAACTAAATCTTATCCTGGTTTGGTCAGCAAACAGCTACAGAGAATGAAAATGCCAGAGTGGTGGCTGAGCTCCATAAGTGCATTACTGCAGCTCTGCTGACCCAGCTGCTCACACCAGCATGGCCATTTGATGGGAAAAAATCAATCTTTTGGCTCACAGTGCCTGGAAAAACTCCCCCTTCAAATATCATAACCAAGAAAGGCCATCTCTTTTTAACCCAGAAGACAAGAGGGGCATTAATTAACAGCTTCAAGATAATGAGAGAAAAATAAAACTGGTAAGGTTTTCTTTACAGAGAACAGAAATCCTTTTCCAAGAAAGATCTGAAGGGCTTAAGCTTCCTGGAAAATTCCACTTCAGTGCAATTAAATCTATTTTAAGGAAATGTTATCTCAGTGCAATAGCTCACTGACTTAAGTATTTTTATTTTAAGGAGTTAATAGTCATTGAAATTCACACCCTTGGAAAATGGCTACTTAATCCTGCTTCCAAAGCAAGGATGGAAATTGGTTTTCAAGTTCCCACTGACCAGCTGGAAAGGCTGCTGGTTTACAAGGAGTGCTGATTTCCCAAACACAGGGACATGCCGCCGTTTCCATGGCCACATGCACAGGAATTTAAAGGACTTGGAAAAGCAGTCTGCATTTGGTATGGGCTGCACTAATACCTCTGCAAGTGGCATTTATTCCCTGCCCTGCTCCCAGCACTTCCAAGCCTCACATTCCCTGCTCCTCCCCAAAAGCTGTGTCACCCTCACCCTGGAGTTTAAACAGCTCTGGAGTTTAAAAACAAGCAAGGCTGCTCCATCCCAGGTTGGGAAGAACCCCTGTGCTCACATCAAAGCCCAAATTCCTGCTTTTCTGCTGCCTTTGCCAGCATGGCAACGCCAGGGAGCTGCTGGAAGCTGTGTGGGCACATCCACAGTTTTGAGGAAATGAGGATGTCTGGCAGAGCTTGATCCCCTTCACCATTACTGAACTTCCACTGTGCCCTGGGTAATCAAATCCTCCAATTATCCCTGGATAAATGCAAGTTCACAAGGCTGGACATAGAACAGAGAGGATCAAAACTCACTGGATTATTCCAGATATGACAAAAATAGGAGATTCTCAGGTTAGGGACAAATTTGGAACTGGCTTCTTGTTTCCAAAGGCTGAGCAACCAGATTAAAACACACCCAGTCCTCTCCCAAACGCTCCTTCCAGGGGAAGGCTTGGGGTCACCATCGAGGAAAAGGAGATCTGATCTGCAACAAATGCAAACATTTGTGGGAATGCAAAGCATGAAGACACAGCAGAAGATGGGCAGCTTCAGATGTGCAGCTTGCAGACAGCTCTGAGACTCTCTGAAGGGTGGCTGACAGTGCTGAGCACCGGCCTGAGCAGTGAGGAACAGCCAGCCACTGCCAAGCTGGGAGTTAAAAAGCCAGGAAAGGTCATCAGAGATGAAGAAAAGCCACAGACTAACACACTACACAACCTTTTCACCTCACACAGAGGGAGGCTAGAGCCTTGTGACTTGGGAAAGCCACCTCGACTAGGGCACAGCACTGCAAGAAATAGTTCCTGTTGTGGCAGCATTTGTGCATCACATTGCTGCATGGATTCCTTGGAGTCTTTTAAGAGATGAACCCCACCCAGAAGTCTCCTCACCGAGTGTACAAACCACATTTCCCACCCTTCCTTCCACACAACCTGAAGGTCACAAACTTCACCACCTTGGCTGACATTTTCCAGCAGGCCCAAAAGCTGCTGGAGGCTGTTACCACAAACTAAAGCCTTTTCTTCCATGCTCTAGAACTGGTTATTCTGCAGTACTGCTCTGTTCCCAGGTGTTCTGCTGCACTTGCCCTGTTCTGGTTAAAGATGAAAGAAATTTGAAAATGGACCATAAGGTGTTAATCAAGGTAGGGCAGGCCACCAGCCAGGGTGACATGAGCTTTAATTCTGCTCCTCCTGCAGAGATCAGCAATCCCCTATTTATAGAAAACACAGAAGTGACTGCAACCCTCTCCTTGCCAAGGAAGCAATCCAGAGACATTGTTTACCCCAAACAGTTGCAATGATAAAAGGACAAGAGCGCTGACAGTCGTGTTAGTGTTACACAACTCCCCTGCTTCATCCCAGTGCTCCAGCAGCAGCAAAAGCCACTCCACTTTCAGGCAGACAAGTCCTCTGGACACTTGGAATAATCACAGCATGTTTTCAGACTAATCCACAGCTGGGTTGGCCCAGAGCAGGGCAGGGCAAGACATCAACACAGCACAGACTGAGCTCCATCCAACTTGGGGCACAGCCAGGCTGCTGCTCCTGTCCAAGGAGAAGGGAAAAAATGGCCAAAACAAAGCACTGCAACAACAGCTTCTCCCAGAGAAGCTTCCCTCTGTTCTGATTATTTCAGGATTCCTTCCTGCCTCTGCACTGCTGTGCATTCCTAAAAACAGAAGTGGTTTTGCACATGCAGCTGACACCAAGCTGGTTTCCCAGTTACTCCTGGAACATCATGCTGGGTTTGGATGATCCTTGTGGATCCCTTCCAGCTCAGGATATTCTGTGATTCCATCATCATCAGTAGGCTTCAGAGTGAATAAACCAGCAAGGCACACGTGCTCTTGTTCTGTTTTTAGGACGTGCAGCCTCACAACAAGACTCAGGCAGACACAAACACACATTTCAACACTGCCTTCGGATGGGAATTGGTTTGGTTTTGGAAAAGATTACACAAAGTGATGCCATTTTACATTTGATTATCACTCAGTCACCAGTGTATGGTTGTGCAGAAACACAGCACAGAATATTTTCAGTTTTAAATGTGTATTTATTTACTACCACCTGATGTTTACCTATAAAATAATGCCCAATTTTATATTCATGTGTACAACCATTCGAAGTTACAGTCCTACCTCAGCAGAGCAAAGCAAAGGACCACAAACAGCCTGAGAAGTCCAGCTGAGGAACTGCTGGGAAAGCCAGAGCTGGCTAAAAGATTCAGGATCAGTTGCACCATGGTAGGAAGATTTTGGCCAGGAACTGCCCCTCATCTGTTCAGCACAGCTTAGGCACCTGCCTTTGGTACAGGATCCTCCTCAGCCACACCAGCAGCCACCAAAGCACTCTCTGACACAGCCTGGAACGGATATGTTGGGAAACTGGGAGAAATTACATGCAAAAAGAATCAAAATTTGGTTTATACACCTCTCACCTGGTAGTTAGCTAAGGCACATAGCCAAAAGTGGTGTCTTGATACCTTCCCTTCCTGTCCAGGTTAATTTTATTCGTACAAATTCCACTGTTTCCTTCATTTCCTTAAATTTCAGCTGAGTTTTTGAGCATTGCTTTATCCATTGGAAAGAAAATCCAAGGAGCAGACATGAATATGATAAGTAAGTGTAAATCTCTATAAGGCCTAATTCAGTGGGTCTTTTACAAGCCAACCTAGACTAGGGTTAGAAGTGACATAGATTTCTATACACACATTTTGTCAGGATCATAACCTATTAAAATAATTAATCAGTGAAGTTTTGCAAACCATTCACCAAGCACACAAACATCCACGAGGGCTCCATGTCAGAGAAGTATAAGGAAAGAATTAACACCATTTCATTATCCTGTCTCCTAAAACCAATGTTAAATTATTTGGACAATGCTGAATTGTGAAATAATGCTTTGGTTTATATTTTCCAGGTGCAGCCTTTGTGCTGTCCAAAGGTTCTTGGATTGTGCTGATAAGGCACAAATTCATTCCTGCAAGGTATCAGGCATTCCACCAGATCCCACTTCAGGCAGCCACTGACATTCCCAAATCTTTCATCCCCGTGCCCTCACTGGCACTAAAAACAGAAAGCAAACAAGAAAATACACATGACTTCATGTGCTGGCAGCAGGAGCACCTGGCAGGGTGGCAGCGTTTGGAGAGAGGATGAGCACAGCAAGGCGGACCTTGGGAGGTGGGACAGCACTGAAATAACAGAGGACAGGTGGGAGGAAGAGGATGAGGAATAACGAGGGAGAACTGCAGCCTCACAGAGCAGAGCAGAGTTAAAAACACCTCCGCCGCCTTCACATCACCGCAGCACAGCGCCCTTGCACCAGAGGATTCCTGGAAAACTCACACACGAACCTGGAACCTCTCCACACCGGCTGTGTACTTCCCCGAAGGATGCCCTCCCCAGGACCCAGCGGGGTCTCTGCTCCCGCTGTATCCCCCGTGTCTCCACGGCTCCAGGAACCCCAATCCCCCTTTCTTCCCTGGCGCAGAGGCTGAGAATTCCCGGTGCTCAGGGTTCCCCCAAGGACATGCTACATGAAGGCATCATCTCCCAGGGCCTGCTCCCATCCCATTTCTCCACAGGACAACCCCAGCTCGATGCCCTTTGTCACAAGCCCAGCGCCACCACGAAGAGATCGCGTCCCAAGGGACCCGAGATGTGCCCATTCTCCACCCAGCACACGTGGAGCCCTGCGAGCCACGGCCCCACAGCAGCATCCCCAAATCCAATTTCCGTCCGGCACCGCCAGACCCCAGCCCTTCAGCACGCCCAGTCCATCGCCTCTGGCACTCTCCGTGCGCTCCTGCAGGCTCGAGGCCGCCTCTGTCCCCCCGGCTCCATCTCCTGCTGCACCCCCGCACCGCGCACCCCCTCGGGCGGGCGGTACCTTCGCGGCAGCGCCGCCGCCAGATCGTGTCGGTGCGGAGGATGCGACGGAAGGTGGTGCAGACTCGGGCCAGGCTGGGCAGGTCGGTACCGGGCAGGGAGCCGAAGATCTGCACCAGGAGCTCCGGAGGCAGCTCCAACAGGGACAGCGGGGCCCGCCCGGCCGGACTGGCCTCGACAGAAGGCGGCAGGGGCCGTCCGCCCTCAATGCGTTCCGCGACCTCCTCGTCTTCCGTGACGCCGCCACCTCCCGCTTCCTCGGGGTCCGTATCGGTGTCGGGCTCGCTGTCAGCGGCTCCGCGCCGCTGTTCCCTCGCCGAGCCGCGCCGGCGGCAGCCGCGGGCCGGCCCCACGCCGCACAGCCGGGCACACACCGCCATGGCCGTGCCGGCTCTGACCACGGCTCCGGGGCGCGCCACCGTGCCCGCCGCTGGCCCCGCCCACCACAAAGTCCCGCCAATCAGCACCGCCCATCCGGGTTATGGGCCACGCCCACCGCGCGGCTCCTCCAATCAGCGCCGCCTAATTTAGCCGTGCCACGCCCCCGCAAATGGCGGACACTGTGCGGACGCTGTCCCTCAACCGAGCGAGCGCGCCCCCTAGCGCGCACGCGGAGCGCGCGCGTGGCGGAGCCGGTGCCCGGTAACGGGGAGGGAGCGCTGCGGACCCGCGCAGGGCTGGGGGCGCGTTCGCCGCGTCCCGTCCCGCTTCCTGCTCAGTTCCATGAAAAAAAATGGATAGTCCCTTCGCTTGGGAAAGCCGGCTGCGGGAGAGCGGAGAAAAAGAAAAAAAAACGAGGAAACCATCTTTGCCCCGTGTGAGGATCGAACTCACGACCTTCAGATTATGAGACTGACGCGCTACCTACTGCGCTAACGAGGCTCCTCGAAAACGAGCCTCCCGCGCAAGGCTCTTGTTCCTTTGCCTCCGCCTCCTGGTGTTCGTGCTTTCACTGCCGTTTCGGAGTTGCCGCCTGAGAAATCTCTTTCCCTACAAAAATCTCCTTTTCTACACCTGTTTTGATTGTTTCGTTGTTTTCTCCCCCATTCGTTCTTTTCCCTGCTTTTCTGCTAGTCACACCTCACATTGTGTACAAATGGTTCCTCTTTCCCACGGTGTGTTCCGCAAGAAACATCTTGGGGTTTTCTTTTTTTGGTTTTGGTTTTTTTTTTTTTGGAAATGGCTCCTTTTTATTCCGTGTTGTTCTGAAAAACAGCTGTAGAGTCCTTTGGGGCTCCTAAACATCCTCATCCTACTGGCCATGAATAGACTGTGAGGGCTGCGCTGACAACAGGCTAGCGAGGAAATCAAGTTGCTTCCACATAATTAACAAAATTAGAGCCAGCCTCATTTGCTGTGAAGAGATGCTGTTCAGCTGGGATTTCTGCAGTGGAATGGGCTCCCTGCTCTCAGAGAGTGCTCAGCACAAGAGGGTCCCCAGTGATGCTGGCTGAAGTGCTGCCCTGAATCCTAATGGAGGGGCCTCACCCTTGGCGAGGGTCCCATGGCTGCAGTCGCCATGACAATCGAGCAACAAATCCCCAAACTGGCAGAAGACAGAAAAACAGAGATTTAATTGATGCAGAAAGGCTGAGAGCATCGCCCACAAGAATCACTGCAGGGAGGCTGCTCTGCAGAGCAAGGAGCTGGCACAGGATGAAGGAGGAACAGATCTTTGGACACTGTGGAATCCCACAGTGGTTTGGGTTGGAAAGGATCTTAAAATCATTCCATTCCACCCCCTGCCATGGCAGGGACACCTTCCACTATCCCAGGCTGCTCCATGACCTGTCCAGGGGGCACTTCCAGGCATGAGGCAGCCACAGCTTCTCTGGGCACCTGTGCCAGGGCATCACCACACTCCCAGGGAGCAATTCCTTCCCAATATCCCATCTATTCCCGCCCTCTGGCACTGGGAGCCATTCCCTGTGTCCTGTCCCTCCATGCCTTGTCCCCAGTCCCTCTCCAGCTCTCCTGGAGCCCCTTTAGGCCCTGGCAGGGGCTCTGAGCTCTCCCTGGATCCTTCTCCTCTCCAGATGAACACTCCCAGCTTTCCCAGCCTGGCTACAGAGCAGAATTTTTTCAGCTTTTGGAGCATTTCCCTGGCTCCTCTGGAGTCTCCAGCAGCTCCACATCCTTCTTACATTAGGGGCTCCAGGGCTGGACACTGAGTTCCAATGATGTTTCATGAGAGCAGAGAAGAGGGAAGAATCTCCCCCCTTGTCCCACTGCTCATGCTCCTTTTGAGTCTCACCACACCAGACAAGATGTTTGAGGTGCCCAATGATTTTGCCAAAGGTCTGATGGGCAGCTGTGGTTGTCAGGGCCAGGAAACCCTGATTCCCAAGGATCTCTGGATGGCCATGGATAGGGATGAGGAGTCCAGGCTGTCTGGCTCATGGTACAAACAAGATTGCTCCAGCCCTGGGATGAGTAAATGCTCGGCTTCTCCCAGGCTGAACCGCTCAATTCCGCCCTCCGGCTCTGCCCACGTGCAGGATGAGGTGTCATTTTTAGTGCTGTGCTAACCCTCCTAACCCTCTGGGGCCTCAGTGATGGACAAATTTAGTGCCCACAGCTCTGATTAAATTACAAAAATCTAAACCAAGGCACATGGGCAGTGAGTCATGTAAACCAAACATCAAATCTTTGGAAATACAGCCAGAGCTGTTTTCCACCTGTAGGGAATCACATGGCTCTTCCCACATGTTCCATTATGCTCAGCCAGTACTTAAAGGTTCTGACGCAGCTTCTGAAGGCCTTGTCATGCTTGTTTGTTTAGGAAGTGATGGATTTGTGGAGGGGACAGGGAAAAGTACTGATGGCAAGGATTTTCATGTGAATGAAACAAAAGATGTCCTGGGTGACATTGCCTGGAGCAGTTTACAGCACACACATGCTTTCCTCTCTTTTACCTTTCTATTTTTATCTGAACTTCATTCTTTCTCCTTTTCCACTGAATTCTCTCGCTGCTTAGTCACCCTACAACCTTCTCTCCTCCTCACCTGACCCCTGTAACCTGACCCCACAGTCTTAGCTCTGTGGGTGCTGAGCCACATTTTTCATCCATCAGACTTTCCCTTGGCCCACTGACCTCCTTTCCAGTCCAAGCCAGCAGAAGGCAGGACTGGAAAGGGCTGTGATGGACAGCCCATCACAAATCCATGCCAATTCCCACAGAGCTCCATTGCCCCGTGCTGATTTCCTCCAGATGAAGAAGGGCAAAGGGAAAAGTCAGTCTGGCAGTGCTCACCTCCATCCCACACTGATGTCACCCAGAGCCCAGCAAAGCCTGAGGCAAAGCTCCCCGTGCTCCAAGTGACCATGTGTTCCCTTCTAATGGGACAGAGTGAGAGAATCCCAGCCCTTCATCACATCAGACAGGAGAAACAATTGCTGTCTCCAATTCACAGTGCTGTTCTTGTGGAGCCACACACAATAGTTTTGCAGCCTGGGCACATCCAAGACCCTCGAGGCCCCGAAGGTGGAGACCTGGTGCACAACAAGGTGGTTATAGCCGAATATCAGCTTCAGTCATCAAACTCTAAAATTGCTGCTTTCTCCCCTATCTTACCAAATCCATTATCTGAATCAACCAGCTTTGTTTGTGACAGTAGGGGAAACAGGAAAAGTGCGTTATCATCATCTCCCATCCTCTGTGGCACTGTCTGAGCACCTTCCTTGGAACACATTCCCAGAGTAATGGCCCAGAGCTTTCCAGTGCTGCTGTCTCAGGCAGGCAGCTCGCAGCCCTTACCACAGGGCTCTTGAAAAAGGATCTGGCGACAGGGGAAATGTTATTGTTTCATTCCCCCCAGCACTTAAGGAGCTGATGCAGCTCTCGCTGTTGTCAATTAGTCTTCACGCTCACTAAAGGGCTTTGGATGGGTCCCAAAGTTAGTGTCCTCATTTTCTGTAATCCTGGAAGTGTTTACGCCTTCCCAGGCTCTGAGCAGGGATGAGGCGGCCAATATAACCAGAACAGCGAGCAGAGAATGATTTATTTTCCATTTGGCAAGAGGGACAGAAAAGTATGGCCGAGACAGATGAACAAACCCTCTCTGCAAGCCCTGTTTGCCACAGAGAGTATTTGCAGCATGTTTTTTTGGCATGGGCCTGCACTGAGATTTCTGCTTTGTAATAAAAAAGAAAGACTCCTCCTGCCTCCTAAAAAACTGCTCCCATCCTTGGAAGGAGGATACATCAAAGAGAGAATATGCCAAGAGAAAGGCCAAAGAGTTTTGCTTTGCTTTTTTGTGATGCGTATATTTTAAGCTGGAAAACAGCTCTTCTTGTCCTGACTCTATGATTTCCCACTTCCTTGCTTTCTCTGTGGACATTCATCTCACCAGATTTTGCAGGATAAACACCACTGGACAGGCTGGGCTCTTCAGGGAAAATCCAGAGCACCACAGAAAAGCTGCTGATGGCTCAAGAAGTGATTACATCCTTCTGCTTTAGAGCAGAGCTCGGTGCCCTCTTTTAACTGGCTCCCCACTGCCAGAGGGCAGGGATGAATGGGATATCAGGAAGGAATTCTTCCCTGGGAGGGTGGTGAGGCCCTGGAACAGGTTCCCAGAGAAACTGTGGCTGCCTCATGCCTGGAAGTCCCTCCTGGACAGGGCTTGGAGCCACCTGGGATAGTGGAGGGTGTCCCTGCCATGGCAGGGGGTGGCACTGGATGGGCTTTAAGGTCCCTTCCAACCCAAACCTTTAAGATCAGTTCCAACCCCCAACATTCCATGATTCTATGATTTATGGAAGAGGGTATGATCTCCCTTCAATGTGCTGTCCTTGCCATGAGGAATCAGTTGATCTGAAGGCCGTGAGTGCCCAGAGTCACCCAAGAAATCACAGCACTTCTACCACAAGCAGTTCTTGTCCCTCCAGCTTTGGCCCCAGTCCAGCCTGAACAATTTAGTTCCGTTCAACCCCTGAAGCAGCTCAGTTGGCAGAAGGATTCTCCTGCTCTGGAGGGGCCAGGTGTTGGGGGTGCTGCTCCTGGGTGCACATCTGTGGTTGTGCAATCCCAGGCAGCTCATGGAACACTCAATGCCAGCGAGGAGAGTGTTTTCTGAACCACAGGCAGTGCAGTACTCAGTTAATATCTGAACACGTGGGGGATTGCTTCACTCCTAGGGGTATCAAAAATCAGAGGAAGACCTTGTCACACGCTGTGTTATTCCACGATTTCCCCGCTCTGCCTCCCGCGCTCGCACTGGCGTTGCTGCTTGCCAAAAAGTTATGGATTTTCGGAGCGAAAAGCAGTACAAAAACACAACTCAGTGCTGCTCACAGTGACTGATCCACCGTGTTCCAGCGTGAGAGCAACACCTCCCATTTAAAACTCGGTCCTGGAGCCAAGAGCTGTTTGCTGGAACAGCAGGAACTGATGTCACTTATGGTACCCAGCAATGATGTCTTGGGCCATCCTTCGTGCAGGGGGAGTGCAGCGGGTTTTTAGCCAAACATTCTGTGAAAATGATGGTTTTGTGATGCCATTGCACACATCCGTGTGTTAACTTGGATTTACCATCCAAAAAAGCGTGTCTAATAGTCTAGAATGTGTGACATCCCAAAAGGCCGTGCTGTGTTCCCACTCAGGGATGGGCTCAGCTGTTGTTAGACCTCAGAGAAAACCCACCCAGGCAAAATGTGGTTTTTCTTCCTAGCTTCACTTCTCTCAAATTACACTTTTCTACTCCCAAAACAGATATTTTGCCATTCTCACCACTTCTTCCTAAAGTTCTCCTAATTCAAAAGGTGAAATTTGAAGTGTGGGAATTTGTTCTTAAGGGTAGACACCATCTTGAAGCAAATTTAAGATGAAAACTTCCCAGAAGAGTTATTTTAAGGCACTGCAAACAATTCTCTACAGTCAGATTCTGCCTGAAAATCTCCAATAGCAGCTGGGTAATGGCTGCACACTTATAAAAAAACCAAACCCACATTAATCTTGAGCTGAGCTGGATCGATAAGAACAATTTGTGAGAAAAGAACTGAGGGGAGGTATTTTAACTCAGGTTGAAATGCAAGTTATTATCAGCACCGTGTCCTTCCTTTTATTTTATGGGGCTTTTCTCTCTGTGTTTCTGGTGAATTTAATACTGCTGACAGCTGCTGAGCTCCCAGCCCCACACACTGAGTGCTGTCTTCCAGGAAGGGTGCAGCACTGCAGAGGAACAGCTTTGTCTGTTCTTTGGAAAAAAAGCCTTTTCATTCCCGTTGTACCAGAAAAATGAGGGGATGATTTATTATTCTGAATGTGAAATACACTCGTTCCATTGTGAGGCAGCTCATGTGGGAAAAAAATAGGAAAAGTGGGAGTTTTTCCCAAGGGAAATGCTGTGAATATCAGCTATGGTTTGGAGTCACTGTTCATACTGGATTTTTAACAAAAAAACACCAGCTCGACCTTGCGGAAGATAGAACAGTTGGGAAAACCTATTTTTCTTTTATTTTTTACTTAGTATTTAGTCTGGTGTATGAGGTGCAGGCAGGAGGATCTGAGCTGGAATCCAAACCCAGCCTGTGCTCTAACCTGCTCTGTAAATGTAGGAAATCACATCTCCTTTCCCTCATGCAAAACTAGGGCTGACAGGGATTGTAGGGGATTGTTTACCCCATCCTTCTCCCTGAGATCAGAACAATTCTCCCTGAACTCTTCAGAGCAGATGTTTTACTAATTTCTCATTAAATAAAAACATCCAAAGGTGATTATTCTGGTTTTTTCCTAGGGAATTTCTTCTGGTGCTTAACAATTCTTACTCTCAGCCCAGTCCCTAATTTCTGTGGTCTTTTCCAAGCTGTAAGCTCATTATTTCTCATCCTGGTCCCGCAGTATGCAGGCAAGAGCTAATTCCCTCCTGCTCTGCAGAAACCCTTTGCATATTTCAAGACCATGTAATGTCCCCTTTAGGTTAAGTCTCCTCTTCCTCAGCCTACATGCTTTCCAAAGTGCTCTGAGGCCAGGATAAAAACGCTCTGCAGCTCCATTTTTGAAAGGCTCTGTTCCAGCGCCGTCGCTGAGCCTGAAGCCAAAGCATTTTCCAAAGCAGCATTTTCTCACCAGGGATGGGGAGCTGTGCTGAGGCAGAGCTGATCCCAAAGGCTATGTCCATGCTGTCATTCCAACTGCTCCTAACACCTTCCTCAAATCCAGACTCGCCAACTGTCTGTGCTGTCGACACGCAGACACGGGCGAAGGCTGAGCTGAGGAGGGAGAGGTCAGGCGAGTCTCGGTGTGGATCTAAGTTTCCTTCTCACAGTCTCTGCAGATTATTTATGAGAGGAACATGTGATAGCCCAGCCTGTCAGCAGATACTCTGATTGTGGCTCTCCCCAAGCACCATATGGATGCTTTCAGCCGGAGCTGCAGCCCTGCTAACAGTCGGCTCGTGGATGCAAACCACACAGCACACAGAGCCTGGAATGGTGAGCCCTGACACCAGGACGCACCTGTACACCCCAAAAATAACATGATGTGGTTTCACCAGGGCTCATGCTTCTGCCTTCAGCCCCCAGACACAATTCTGAGAGCATGGTTGAATTTCCTCAGCTTGGAAAATGTTTTTTTTAAAGGCAGGCATTTAAATAAAGAAGAGTTCTGTTGATACAGAAATTTAGGATTGCTGGTTTAAGTTGCAGACGTTTCAGGGTTCCACCAGTCATCCATGTCTCAGCTGCTATCCCTGGACAGTGATGTGA
Organism: Anthoscopus minutus; assembly: GCA_013399455.1. Classification (NCBI taxonomy): domain Eukaryota; kingdom Metazoa; phylum Chordata; class Aves; order Passeriformes; family Paridae; genus Anthoscopus; species Anthoscopus minutus. Next base: position 39,735 of record VWYI01002237.1, read on the forward strand.
TGTACAGAGCAATCACACACCTTAGGGGTGTATTTCCTTGTTAGTCACATTTTAATGGCCTAATAATGACAGGCCACCGGAACTGCGTGACCCTGAATCACAAAATTAGGTAATGAACCCTCTCATTCCTTTGTGTGAGTGCAGATTCACTCCAAATTCAATGCATTGAAAAAATGCAAAAACACTGATAATCTTGGTTAGAAAATTGTCCTTCTCCCTGTACTCCTAAGGACAATCCTGGCCACAGCTCCCTGTCCCTTGGATTGTACAGTGAGATCATGTCACTCTATTGCTGCAAAACCATCTTTAAATCTCAAAACACAGTGCTGGGAATGTATGTGAGGGAAAAGAGAGATGCAGCTGAAAGGCTCCAGCCAACAGCTTGTGTCAGAAAGCTGCTAAGCAGGAAACAGTTGGGCAGTTTTACTCACAACATGGTATCTGTGACTGAAGTTGTGATTTAATCAACTCCTCACAAACCGTGTCAGACCTAGGGGTAGCTTCCAAGAGAACTGGAGCACCTGCTCCTAAAATGTTGTTCTTCAAATGTAAACTCTACCACATATCCACGTCAATGTGAAGGCAAACTGGTGACAGATCAATGAATTCGCACTTTTGCATGGAGAAAAGTGCTTAAGTGCTCACGTTGAAGGGGATGTTGTGGGCCACTCCAAGGCTGTGAGTTCATGGAATAACGGAATACGAGGTTGGAAGTGACCTCATGGATCATCTGGCCCAACCTTTCTCGACAAAAGCACCATCTAGACAAGACGGCTGAATCTTAAAAGTTCCCAACATTGGGCAATCCACCACTTTTGGCGAGATTGTTCTTTTTTGTTGCTGAGGGGGAACACAGCCTGGCACTGCAGTGGCCATGGCTGTCACTGAGGGAACACAGCCTGGCACAAAGGTGGCCATGGCTGTCACTGAGGAGAGCACGGCTGTCACTGAG
>VWYI01002237.1:41900-100382 GCA_013399455.1 Anthoscopus minutus
GGCTGCGGGCGGGGATCGCCGGGGAGAGAAGGGAAGGGAAGGGAAGGGAAGGGAAGGGAAAGGGAGGGGGCCGATGGCGGTGGGAGCAGCGAAGATCCCCGGGTGGCTCCTGCTGACAGCCCCGCGGGCGGCCCGGTGTCCTGGCCTGGTCGGGGCGGTGACGGAGTGAACGCCCGGCCCGGCCTCCGGGGTTGTTTACCCCGGCCCTTCGGGACAGGAGGGTTTAGCGATGTCGCCAGGTGTGGGCTAGCGGCGGTGCTGTGCCCGAGTGAGCTCTGCGCTGGGAGAGGGGCTTGGGGTGGAGAGATCTCTTGATGGCATCATCCATTATCGACTGCAAAACTCCCAGGAGCCTGGAAACATCCTCGGCGTGTGTGCCAGGAGCTGGGCCTGCCCTTCCCTCCGGTGTCTGCTCAGTGTCCGGCGGCCTCTGCGCCAGGGGCAGCGGAATTAAAGCTCCGCTGGCAGCCGGTGCCTGGCGCGGGGAGAGGAATTCTCCACCCGGGCAGCCGCGGCTGGACTGGGGCGTGTGGCTCCTGTCTCCGCTTGGCTTTGAAAACTAGCAGGGCATGGAAAAGAGCTGTGTAATGATGGCTGGGAAAATGAGATTAATCCCTTTCGAGAAGGAGCAGCCTCGATAGAGCCGTGCCACGCTTCTCTGTGTGTGTGTGTGTGTGTGTGCGCTCAGGATGGGGCCGGAGCTATCAAAGGGCTCGGGATCTGCTCGTGTGTGTCAGTGAGGGAGGCTGAAGCGCTGCGAGGGTAACACGAACTGGCAGCGTAACCTATTTCTGCATGAACTATAACATCCCGTACGTGAGATGGAATTGGTGGAAGTAATTGATCCAGATTTTCCTTTCTTCCTGCCTTTGGGTTAAAGTCAAGCTGCTTAAGAGAGCTTTGTGATGTGCCCACCCTTGCCTTTGCTGTTGTGGTAAATGTGAGCTGTTCCCTGCAGTGAAGTGGGGACGATGTTGATCTGACAAAAGTCTCTGTTTATGCCACCCCTTTTCTCGGAGCCTTCCAAAACTGCTGCTGACCCCATCGCCTGTCAGCAGCCTCTCTTGCAGGTATTAAGTTCAGCTAGGATGGCAGCCAAGCAGTTGCCACTGCAACTACTGTCGTCAGAGAACAGTGTTTATCTGTGGCTGACTGGGGCCTGATTTTGAACACGCCACACACAATAATCTCCATGATTTGCCCGGTTTATGTTCCTTCTACTCCAGGGAGTTCTGCTGAATAACATTGCTGTGAACAAGCCTGTTCCAGCTGAAAAGTTACTGCTTGCCAGGTGGATCGTTGGTCTCACTCTCTCCACGTATCTTTTGTGTTTCTGGTTAATCTTAAAAAGTATTTTAACGAGGTGGAACTCTCTGCCCCTGGAGTGTTCCCGCTGGGCTGTGGGAATGTGGCTGAGGATTTGGGGTGGCTTTCAGGTGAAGGCTTGGCGTGCTCCTTGCCTGGCTTCTGCCTGATTCACCTGCAGCTTCAAACGTGATTCACAGGAGCTGCATTCCTCGCCGGGCTGGTGAGGAGGATGTATTTATTCCATGGGCACAAACAGCTGAGGAGACTGAGGGATGTTATTGCTGAGTGTCCTGCCATTAGCATTCCAATGGGGAGCTGGCCTAAGTGCTTCTCTTCCTAGGCAGGTGTGTGTTCAAGCCGTGATGCAACAGTAAATCATCTCTCTCAGAGCTGTTTGGAACCTGAAAACAGCCCTGGAAAGCCCCGTCCTGCTGACAGAGGAGTTAAAATTGAGTTCACTGAATCTGAAAGCAGGCAGGGGACACACAGATGAGCAGCCCTTGAAAACAACCGGGCTGTTTACTCTGCCTCGTGTACTTTAGCCTGGTTCATGATATCTGTTCTATTAATATTTCTGTCTGAGGAGAGGTGAACTTTATCCTAAAAACTGGCACAGAGAGTGGCAAAATGTGTAGGTCCAGCAGAGCCTCCGGCAGCTCCCGCAACAATGGGTGCGGCCAAGTCAAAATAAAACCTGGAATTCAGTAACAGGAGAGCGCACAAGGAAAGCTGATGCTGCCAGGCTTGGGCCAGTCCCGGGGCTCAAATAATTGTTGACCATTTCCTCTTCTGGGACCTGACAGAAATAGCACAGGGTATTTAGTTGTTAACTTGGGTGGTGTAATTTGAGGCCTTAACTGTGTGAGGTTAAATGTGTGCTTCAGTGGGCAGAAAGTGAGGGGGTGTGGGTGGGGAGGAAAGGATCTCCTTTAACACTTTCTAGGAGTGCCAGGCAGGTGCACACAGCACTTGTCACCTTGGGTTAAGGAGCAGGGGATCAGCTGTCACAGGAGAGGTTGTACTCCTGATAATGCTGGCCCATTTGGAAATTGCTTTGCCTGAATTTCCTCTTCTGGCTGTTCCTGACACATGGTCCCTCTCTTCAGCGGTTGAGAAATAAGGAAATAACAGCATTAACTGTAAATGCTTGAACAGATTTTTTTTTTTTCCAATCCCTTGCAGAACAAAGAGTGGAAGATGTACGACTCATTCGGGATCAGCATCCCACTAAAATACCAGTAAGTCCAGTTCTTTTAATTCTTTTACTTCAGTTTCCAGTCTTGTGTTCTTTTTAGCAGTTAGAAACCTGTGGAAGAGCTGTCCTGAGGACACCAGATGAAAATGTGGCTGTTCAGGGTGGCTAAGCCTGGATTTCAGGAGCATTCTCGAGGCATAATCCTCGCGGTTGGTGTGGCGGAGCAAGGTGCTCACAGGGGCTGGAGGAAGTGGTGTTTCCGGAGTTTTGCAGTTGTGTGTTGTAACTTGGAGGAAAACCACACCCCAGCTGAGCTCTGAGATCCTCCAGAGCACTCAGCTCTTCTCTCTGTGGTTTTCTTTTCCGAATTAAGAGTCTTCAGAGGCTCACCAAGGAGAGTAGACAGGAGTGCAGGGGCTGATAGGGATTTGCTCTTCAGCATGTGCTGAGAAGGACAGAAATTCTTTTCTCCTGGGAATGGGCCTTTGCTGAGATCTCCAGGAATGCTGCTGGGCTGTCCAGCTCTCAGTGCATGTCACCCCTCACCTTGTCACTCTTCAGCTGCTCAGCTCCAAATGCTGCCTATGTTTGTGTTTTATTTTACTTACGGCATCCTCAAAGTTAAAAATGCAGAGAACATCCTGCAAGCAGAATGCATGGATTGTGTCCTGTCACTGATGAGTTCTTCAGCAGAGGGAACAGAATAATGAGACCCTCAGCCTTTGGCTCTGTGATGAGATGTGGTGACCCCAGTGTGTGGAAATTCTGCTGTGAACCAACTGCTGCACACTATCCCCACTCCCTGAGCAAGCTCACTGACAGAAGCTGCTGTGGAAACAGAAAGGTTTGCAGCTTTCCTTGGGCTTTAAACTCCTTCACCTTGGAGCTGCCACTGCTGCTCCCCATGTGCAGCTGGGCAAAGGAACAAGGAATACTTCACAGCCAGGGATTCTCTGACTTTTTTGGAATGTTTCATTTTTCCAAAAGGCGCTTTCCTTGCAAATCCTGCAGGAAAATTTGTTTCCTGACAAATCCTGCTTTTTCACTCAGCTTTCAGAGACCACTTAGCCATAGTCCCCAAGCTCCGTGACCACAGATTGAAATCCAGGGATTTATGGCAAAACTCTCACTTTAAGTGAGCCATGGACAGGTTCCAACCAAAATTTCAGAGGTACCTAAGGAGCTTGCTGGAGATGGGGTGATGCAAACTCCCAGCTATCCCTGCTGGGATCCCTGGAGTCTTGCTGGGCCAGTCACTGCCTCGTTATTGTCATTAGCAGTTCTGGATGAGATAAGGTGGCAATGTCACACTAGATAATAAATCCCTCCTGTGCTGTCAACATCCTCCATTCTCCTGCTAGAAACACCTACTGCTTATGGTCTAAACTGCTTAAAAATAGTGGGGCTTGTTACCCAGAATGAGCCAGCATTTATTTCAGCTGATGTAAGGCTCTTTCTGTGGTAGAATTCAATCAACATCTCTTCACCTGTGCAGCTTTTTAAGATCAACACAGCCAGACCCCGTGAGCATGGAAAGGATCCAAGGGCCTGGTGTCACGTAGCTCCTGCTGACTGAAAATCAACAAACCACACATGGCCGTGGAAACAGGAGCACACAAGTTCTGAGATCACTTCTTAGAAGCAGGAACTACCCTCAGTTGCTGGGCAGGGTGTTCCTTAAATTGGGAAATCTGCAGTTTCTCTGTGAATTAAGTGGTTACTACCCAGAAATCCTGGCATTTGCTGGTTCCTGAGCGTGCTTGAAGAAATTTTCTTCTTAATTTAGAAATTGGAAGATTTATACCCTTCCAAAGTAGCTTTTTCTTATGTGTTAGAGGAACCATGGGAGGTGGATGGAACAACAGAGTCATCTGGAGTGGTAGTTCTTAAAGACATGGCCTGTAACTGGAGGAATTCCAGTGAAAACTGCTTGATCTGGCAGACTTCTATAGCAGCACAAACCCCTGGGCAGCCACTGCACTGTGTCAGAGGGAAGTGGGCTTGATCTTTGCTTGGATTTCCTTGTTGCTGGGTAAATTCAGTGTTGGGTTAAATGACTGCAGCAAAAGAACTTTTTTAAAATTGCTGAAGCTGTGGATGTGTGCTGTAAAATCCGTGTGTTACCCCTCTGTGCAGTGACTCTTGCCAACAGAACAGAGGAGCACGTGGAAACACAGATTTTTTTGGGGTTGGAAAAGATCTTTAAGGTAATTGAGCCTGCCCATGAATTGTTGCTTTTCAGACTGGAGATGCTGCATTTACAGATGAAGGGAAATGGAGCTGGCATGGGGGAGATGAGGGCACCAGACACTGTTCCTGCCTTTCACATCTTCTGCTTTTTGTGTCTTCTCAGGTGATCATTGAAAGGTACAAGGGAGAGAAGCAGCTTCCAGTTTTGGATAAGACCAAGTTCCTGGTGCCAGATCACGTCAACATGAGCGAGCTAATCAAAATTATCAGGTAGTATTGCTGGGATTCCAGTGTGAACTGACCAACCTCAGACTGTGATGCTCTGTTAATTCTTCCCCTGGTGCACTTGGGAGGTCTAAATGGAAAATTCATCTAATGAGCACTAGGAAAAATCCAGGAGAAGGTGCTTTTCCTTTTGCTTTGCTGGAAAAACCCCACTCTGAAGAGAACTGGGCTGGCAGTCTGCTTCCAAGAGAAATAACGTTCCCAGAGCTGTAGGAGGGAGTCTGGGGCTGTCAGTCCCTGTCTGACATGGGTCCTTCTGCCCAGGGCTCCAGGATTTCCTGCTTGGCTATTTTGGGATGCCTCCTCTCTTCTGCCATGGAGTTCCCCTTGGGAGTGGCTGCCTCTTCCCACCCACTGGGGAGGTTGGGCTCGCAGCCAGAGCTCTGTGCTGCTGCTTGGGGATGCTGTTGGCATCCTTGGGGAGTTGAAGTTTCCCTCAGTGACAGCACTGAGGCCTGGGAAACACCAACTCAAGCCGGAGTGTTTGAGCTGAGTCCTGCCCTGGCTGCTTACTCAGCTTACAGGAAAGGCAGAGGGAAACAGCCTCGAGTGGAAATGGTGTGGTTGAAAACTGTGGTCAGAAATTCTGCTAGAAGTGCATCTCTGCTGGCTCAGCAGCAGTGTTGGATTAGGAAGGGTTCTGCAGTGGTGGCTGGGAAGTGAGCAGCAAACCAGAGCTTGTTTTGTGATGGTCACGCTGCAGCAGGGGCTGGTTCCTGGAGGCCACGGGCTGTGGGAATTGTGCAGGGTGTCCAAACAAAAACTGCCACAGGCAAATCCCAGCTCCTACAGGAGGAAGAAAGTCAGGTAGGGCATTGGAGACAGGAACCACGTTGCTCAGGTCTTCCAGAGTTTCTCAGGAATGTGAAAGGCCCTGGGCAAAGAGGTTAACTGCAGGCTGAAGGATTTTCCCACCTCTTTTCTCTGGCTTTGCTGTTAATAAATAACTTGGTACCAGCCAGACTTGGGCCTCATTCAGCTCCAGTGGTGCACAGCAAAGCCCATCCTTCCCAAACCTTGGAGGGCTGCTGCCTTTCCTCAGCCTGCTGTCTCTGGAGTGATTAGAGTCTGGCTTTGGGAGGTCCCTGTCTGTGACTGTGGTTGGGAGCTAAATAAATCCCTGTTTCCAGCTGCTGCTGCCCCTCAGCAGTGAGTGTAAGCAGCAGGAAGCTCTTCTGATCTATTCTTTCCTTGCTTTGGTGGCAGCTCCCCACTCCTGAGTTGCTGTTGCTCACTTGGTTTATGGAGTGGGAAGAGAGCTGCTCTCTGCAGACCTGCTCTGCAGGAGGCAGTTTAGCAGAAACACCCATTTCCCCTGAGCTGGAATGATCAAGGGAACTCCAGAAATCAGCTGTTTGCTGTGCCAGGCAGTTTGTGCAGCCTGTGGCTCCCTGCCCTTCCCACCATGCTTCTCCTGGCTGGGAGGGGGCAGGAGAGGAGAAAGATGCTCTAAGGTTAAACCCAGGCTGTTACAGAGCTGGTGACAAAGTGAGTTCAGAACTTCAGGTTCTGCAAGGAAGCTCTGCCCATCTTTCCCAATCCTCCCAAGGATCTCTGGGTTCTCATTCCAGTAAGCTGCAAGCCAGAGGTCCCTGGCTATGCCAGGGGTGCTTCTTCCCAGTTCCTCTAATTTAATGCCCCTCTGGAGCGCAGCATTTCCCCTGAGTGAGGGCTCTGCCAGCACTGCCTGGATTTAATGGAGGAATCAGTCCAGTTTTGAGGGACAGGGCTGGGTGGGGACACGCAGGGAAATGTGCCCATGACTGAGGCTGAAACAAGCTTTATTTAAATCCTTCCACCCCAAACCATTCCCTGATTCTCTGCCGTGACCTCGCTGCTGTCAGTGTTGAGGACTGTCCATTGCCATCTGTCCTTTGTCCCCCTTTCCCCTCACCCCTTCCCAGGCGACGCCTGCAGCTGAACTCCAACCAGGCCTTCTTCCTGCTGGTGAACGGGCACAGCATGGTGAGCGTGTCCACGCCCATCTCCGAGGTGTACGAGAGCGAGAAGGACGAGGATGGATTCCTCTACATGGTCTACGCCTCCCAGGAGACCTTTGGAGCGCCAGCCTCCGCCTAGGACACGCCAGCAGCCCTGGCCCAGCATCGGGGTTACCCCTGACCATCACCCCCAGTGTTCCCCACACACCTCCCAGGGAAAGAACCGGATGTCACCTACGCTCCCAGTCCTTAGCATAGTCTTGCTTTAGCAGGTGTCTCATCTCACCTTGCCTTGTTTGTGACTATTAAACAGTACAGACGAGCACCTCCAGCTTTGAAACCTGCCCTAATAATATTCCACACAGGCACATTTACAGGTCTGGACCTGATGAAAGGAGCCCAAATTGTGCATGTGACACTTGCAGAGAAAGGGACACTCGATTTACTTTTAACAAGCAAACAGGCACCAGGCAGGAACTAAAGCGTTTCCTGTGAGTTTGCTGGAAAAATCTCCCTACGATTCCTTAAATATTTTGGTTTTAAATAGGAAGGTTTCTCATGAGGGCACATGCATTTTAATGTTCCAAAGGGGAGCTTTTTCTTCTGCAGCTCCATCGGACTCGTGTCAGTGCTGCAGGGAGTTAAGGCAAGTGCTTGGGGTGAGCTGGGGAAGGACAACTCTTCGTGTCTCCGGTTTTTGGGCACCGCACGCTCAGGGGCGGTGCCGCTTTCTGGAATACTCATACCAAACACCACAGCTTTACCGTAGTTTTAGAAAGTGTCTGACTGTAAAATACACACCCCAACAGGTAACACTGAAATAAACTCCAGTCTGTTACGAATTCCCAATCCCCGTGTGTTCATCTGAGCTGGCTTCCAGCGATCCATAGGATCATGCCCCTAGCCCCGAGGTCGGCTGTTCCCGGGAATCAGGAGAAGCAGCTCAGGGCTGGGAGTCGCTGCCCAGAGATGACGAACAAAAGATTTGTGGCACGGCTGGAGGCTCCTGTGTGGCAGGCAGGAAGCAGGCTGTGCAGAGGGGAGCTCTCCCGTGGGACAGAGCTGTTTCTCTAGTGCTGTGGAGCGAGGCGTGGCGGGATCCCCGCGGTGTCCGTGTGGCACGGGCAGCCCGGCTCTGGCGGGGACAGAAGCAATACTGCAGCGCCTGGCACCTCCTCCACCTTGTACCTCCTCCTCTCTTTGCATGCATCTCCTTCCCGGGGCCCTCTGCCCGTTTTTTATTGTCCTTTGTGTTTTTACTCCGACGTGAACTTTTCGATGCAGCTTGTTCTCTGTTTAGTTCTGTTCGTGTAAGAACTCGTTTAACTCATAACTGACAACTGTACTTGTAATTACGACGTGATCGACTGATACTCCTGTACAAATGTTGCTTTTTTAAAATTAATACAGTGCTGATATGGATGGATTACATCCCAACTTAATTCAGGCTGGTGTGGTTATTCCTAGGCATTTTCACAGCAAAATAATTAAAGGAATTAAAAATAATTCCCTGCTACTGCCAAGCTGGAGAAGCCCCCACACAGCTGAATCCCTTTAAGAGGAAAGCCAGTAACAAGGGATTCTGTTTAACTCTTTATTTTCCATACATTAAATTTACTCAGATAAAAACATTCTAAAAATGTACAATTTAACTTTTAACAAAGTATAATAAAACATAAAAATCCCAATACCAGAATACTTGACATTTACAATTCAAAATCAAATTAGCTGAATATTAAATATTTACAAAACTATTTAAAATATTTATAAAGTTACATGCAGAATTTGTAATACTAGAAGTGATCGAAGTAAAAGAAATGGCTCAAATGGAGCAGGAATTTCCTTCATTCCTAATGGAAAGTTATGTCCAAGAGAAGCTGTTAATCTGCACTTGAAAACACACAGGATTTGCTTTCTGCTTCAGTACCAACACAGTTCTTGAGTACATCAGGAAAATTTCAGGGGAAAAAATGGGTAATTCCAAGGGTTTATTACAAGAGCTGTGGGGCCTCAACCAGCCAAAGTGATTCCTACTCTCACAAACGCTCCATTATGTGGATTTTTGTCCAGATTTGCCCATATTCATCCCATTTACAGGTGTTCCAGACTAGCCCGAATCCAGCACTCCGAGGGTCCCTCTGGCTCATCCCGGGATCTCTCTGCCTGGGGAGGAAATGGGATCTGGGGGATGGCCAAGGCCTGGTGCTGGACTGCAACTTTGGCAAGTCTGGTGCTTAATTTGCCAAGATTTAATGACCATGGTATGCAAAGGTTTCGCAAAAAGCTGACTGTGACAGAGCTGGTTTGAATAAAAACCATTTTGATTAATAACGGTTCAGTTTTCAATAAAAGTCAGGTGGAACCCTCTGAGCAGTATCTCAGTTCCCACTCCTCCCTCTCTGCTCTCCCCGTTAGGGTTGAGCCCAGAATATTTATTAATGCTTAATTTGCAGGGTGAGGAGGAATTTGCTGGAAATTCCATCCTATTTCGAGTCTTCCCATCATCAAATGGAAAATGCAGCTGGAACTGCACCACCCGCTGCTCCCTCCCCTGGGAAAGGCTCCTCGCTGATTCACCGTGGAGATGACTGGGGATTCCCTTCCCTCTTACACTGAAAAATCATTCCCATTCCACAGTGAAATCCATCTGGAGAACTAATTCTTTTTATACTTGCAGGACAAAGATAGGGCTAAATAACATTCTCTGACAGCTCTGTCTTTCAATGTACAAAAATAGGGTTTAAGAGCGGGTTCCTTCAGGCAGGGCAGCTGGAGCTCTGCTATTCCAACCCAAGCTGCCTTGCTTTTTAGGGGTAAAAAGATGGATTTGTGCCTTTTAAGGACAGATTAAGGATAATTTTATGGAATTAAGGTGCTCTGTTAGGACTTACCAACTTTGGTTGTTCTGGGTACAGAGTGGAGGGTGTTCACTGGCAGGTCTGAAGCCCCAGCTCACTGGGATTTGGGGAAGGCTCTGAAGTTGCTGCTGGCTCACCAGATTTTCCTCTCAGACACTCGTGTTGCCTCCAGGTCCTTGTGGATTGGATCTCACTCCAAACCCAGACCCAACAGTTCCAAAGCATCACCCAAATGCAGCCATGAGCCACGTGAAGAAACATCGGCCTTAACTTGACACAAAGGAAACAATCCCAAAGAAAGGAATGAAACAGTTTGCTGGAAACATCAGCCTTAACTCTACACACAGGAAAGGATCCTAAAGAAAGCTCTGGAGAAAGGAATGAAACAATTTGCTGCACAGAAGTTCAGTTTTACAGTCCTTTTGATATGATTTTTTTCTGTGATGAAGATCAGACACAACTGTGCCCAGCCTTGGGCAGTAAAACAAAACACAACCGGTACAGAAATGACTTTTTTTTTTTTTTTGCTGCTGCCGTTTTTTGCTGTTTCAAGAGGGTTTTGAACACTTACATATGTGTTGAAATACAATTTCTTTAAATACAATTTCAAAATATCGTTTAAAAAAAGTGAAAAAAAAAAATAACAACAACAACAATAATAATAATAACACTAAGTTTGGCTTTCAGCACATGTTCCAGGCCACTGGAGAGACCCTCAAAGCTGCAAATAGTAAACATGGAACTGCACGTTGGGCATGATGCAGAGGGACAGACTGTTCCTACCATTGTCTCGAGCTCATTAAGGCAAAGTAAATTGCATTGTCAGTTTTCATCCCTTTAGTGTTGTAGGTCTGAAGTTGTTCATGGGAACACAGGGAACGTCCTCAAACGCAGGCAGAGCCAACAGGGAGCGGGAGCTGGGCTGGGGACACACAGATCAGGGGGTTCTTATTGCATAGCAATAAATGCTTGTTTGTTTGTTTGTCTGTTTGTCTGTTTGTTTGGACTGTTCTGCAAGTTCAGATTTTGGATCCCTCCCTGGGCTGAGTTTGGTTCTGCCCACCCACGTTCCCCGGGCTCTCCGGATGCTCACGATCCCGCCAGGCTGAGACTGCCCTTGGAGAGACAGGGACACAGGCATGGCCCAAAGTGTTCCTTTCCTATGAGCAGAGCCCAGGAAGGGCTGAGCTGCCCCCTCCCACAGCCCCAGCTCCTGGGGGCAGCTCTGCACAGCTCCAAACCCTCCTGCTCCCAGAGGACTTCCCAAGCCACTGCTCCACTACAAATCCTATGGATTCATCCTGATGTAAGGAATACCTCCAAGTGTAAACAAGGCTTCAGACTTTAAAGGTGTTTCCCAAATTACAGGATGCAAATATCTCTCTGTCAGAAACTTCTACAGAGCAGGCCTCACCCATTTAATGCTGTCAAATTCCCAGGGGGAGCGGGATGGGGAGCCATGAGGATTAGGATCTTCTTTCAACCAGACAGGACCAAAGTGTTTCAAATTAGCAGTTCGAGATGGGTTTGGCTTCCTCTCGAGTCCTAATTTAGATTTGTCACCCACAAATGATGGACTAAGTAGTTAACAACAAAGCTACTCATCTACAACCTACTGCAACGAAGGAGGCCGACAAGAAATCCTTCCAAGTCTTGATAATAATGAAGTTTTTACTACCTTTTACATGTTTGACTCCCACCACTCCTGAATCCTGGGATAGGAGCCAAAGGGTATTTCATATAAAGTAAAGCAAAAGCTTATCAACTCTGCTGCCAGAGTTCTTAGTTTGACTTTTTTTTTCCTTTTTCTTTTTCTTTTTTTTTTTTTTATAGGATGGTTTAAAATTCATTTACAAAAGCAGAATAATAAGGTTTCTGTGAAAGAGACCTATATACAGTAACAGGACGTAAAGGTTTTGTGTATTACAGGAAAATATCCTTGAAGCCTTTATGACTCTGGAGTCTCTGGGACTTGGACCCTTGGAAACTAAGTTTATTCCAGTGCTGGGAAGCCAGCACTAGCTAGTAATAGGTGAGACAATGAAGCACAAGTTTGTTTCCAGAAGGAAGCGAAACTGCCATGTGTGTTCTTTTGGAAGGGAAAAGAGAGACTTTTTAGGATTTTTATTGTGGAATTAAGTCCCATAAGCCTGCTGGTGCCAATTTGTAAAGGTTGGAACTTCTTTGCCTCTTGCACTGGTCTCAGAGTGACACTGTCTGCTAAAAGTGCAGAAAGCTTGAAGAGTTTTACATTCTTCTGTAGTGCAATCCTTAAAAATCCCAGAGATTAGTGCCTGATCACTTTTGAAAAAAAGTAGACATTTTACCTAGCCCAGGGGTGCCAAAGTCCTTCTGGCCATTCCTACCTTCCACCTCAGAACAGAGCTGCCCTGGAGTCAGGCCTTTCACCTTGGAAAAGTCCCATTGTGGCAACGTTCTCCAGCCAAAAAAAGTACAGGGGATGTTGTACTTCCAGCAGGAACTGCAGCTGGCCAGCTCCACCATCCATCCATCGGTCCGGGGACACGGAGTCAGGAGTTCCAACAACAAAGCTTGAATTTTGGCAATCAAAACTGGGTTGGCTGCACCCCTAAGCTAGATTTTCTACCTAGTCTAATAAAGTAAAGCACCTTTGGATTAAAAAATACATTAAGCTTAACAGCAACTGGACGTCTCAGTTCTGGGGATCGATCTCCGTCGCTCTCCATGGCTTTACAGCATCGTGGTGCCAGGTGGGGAAACCTCAGTCTGTGGAGTCCAGACTTTCCGAGGGAGGGGCATACTTCAGCCTGAACGTACCTGGGACAGGGACAGGGACACAGGGGTTACACATCAGTCACCTCCCACAGCTTCCCAACCAGCCTCACCCATGGAATGCACCACTGGAGTTGGGTGGAGATTTACGAATCCCACTATGGTTTGGGTAGGAAAGGACCTTAAAAATCATCCAGTTCCAACCCCAACACCTTCCACCATCCCAGGCTGCTCCAAGCCCCATCCAAGCTGGCCTTGGGCACTGCCAGGGATCCAGGGGCAGCCACAGCTGCTCTGGGCACCTGTGCCAGGGCCTGCCCACCCTCACAGGGAAGGGTTTCCTCCCAGTATCCCATGCATCCCTGCCCTCCTCCAGCTTAAGGCCATTCCCTCTTGTCCTGCCAGTCCACACCCTTGCTAAAAATTTGGCAGACTTTAAATGAGAATTTAATTAATGAAATTAAATCCAACTTAAAATGACATCAGAGTCTGCTGCAATTCTGAAGTTCTCCCACTCAGGAGACGAGTGGCTGACGAGGCAGTGGCTCTGCTTCCTCCTGGCCACTACCAAAACATTTACCACTGGAATTCCACTCAGTATTTACCTTCTTCCTGCTGTAAATTGCTGCTCAACACCTGACACTTGTTAATTTATGGTGTTCAAACTGTTGAGACCACACAAAAATGAATCTAGGTAAAGGCTACAGACAAGGCACGTTGTCAAATGGAACCTCAGTGCTCTTCACTCAGAGTTTGTATTTCATTTTTTAACCCACATCACTCTCAGATTATCAACATAAGATAATCAAAATAAAAAAAAAGAATGGGACTAAAAAGTAGTCTTAGTAAAGCAGCACTTCTGTTTTAGCTGTTTCCCTCCTGGAATTAAGGATTCAGCTCTCTCCTGGAGAAGCCTCTGCTCTAAGTGTGTAAGCAACATGCCCTATAAAATAATTACAGCAGCAAACAGGACCTTCAGGAGGGTTTGAACAGCAACCTCTCATTTAGGTTATTGTGTTGGGCAGGAAGGGAAGAGGAACAGAGATTTCAGTTTCCAGAATTCCAGGGGAAGTTACAATAATGACCGAAGCTGACCTGGCTGACAAGACAGAAGCAGCAACAGCAATTCTGCTGCAACCTGTCCAGAGCAGCCCCCTCCCTTCCTTCATGTTCCTTCCCTCCCTAAAAAACAGTGCCAACCCCACAGAGCACACCCAAGGCCTCACCTGGGTCCTCCCCATGGGGCTGCCTAAAATTCAACAACAGCTCAGACCATCAACTTTGAATAACAAAACATTTTTTTACAAGCCCCAGATTCCAAGATGCCATCATACCCCAGGGGCAGAGCTCAAGGCCACTCTCTGCCTGTCCCCCCCAGCCTTTACCTTGCCGATTGAAATCCATGGGTGGCTGTTTGCAGTCCTGAGCTCTGTGCCCGCTGGCCCCGCAGTTGTAACATGAGAGGTTCCCGTTCTTTTTGTGACTTGACCCGTTGCCGTTGCCCATCATTCCCTGTGCCTGGTACACCCCGGCCGTGCCTGCCATAAAGTTCTGCATGGGGGGCACGGCGAAGGTGGACTGCCCGGCCATGACGGAGTCGGGGGCCAGGCCGCTGTTGTAGGCCGTGTGCACCACGGGGAACGTGGTGCTGCTGTTGTACTGCTGCGTGTTGATGTAGCCGTTGCTACACAGGGGGTTGAAGGGCAGGAAAGGGAAAGTAAACATGGAAGGTCCTGAAAAGGGGTGCTGGAAATAGTTGGCGTAGCTGACGGTCATGCCGCTGGAGCCGCAGTTGCCGCTGCAGCCGCAGGAGCTGCACACCATGCAGCCGGGCGGCTGCGGCGGCGGCTGCTGGTGGTGGTGGTGGTGGTGGTTCTGGTTGGGGACGGGGACGCTCCCGGCCGAGCTGCTGCCGCTGCTGCTGCTGCTGCTGCTGCTGCTGCTGCTGCTGTAGAAGTTGTTGTCGGCGCCGGAGGAGAGCGTGGGGCTGGAGCTGGGCGCGGGGCAGCTGGGCAGGTTGGCCATGGTGGTGAAGGAAGGGGACGGGTGGCTGCTGGAGGAGGCCGCGTTGCTGTTGGCGCAGAAGCTGCCCTGCATGGGCGCCACGGGCACGCTGCTCATGGCAGAAAAGGCAACTTTGGTGTTGGCTGTGTACAGAGCAGTCCTGGGGTTGATTATTGCAGGGGACACCGTTATTTGCATATTACTGGAGCAGGAAGTCTGTCCGGCCATGGCGGAGTCGGTGGGAAGAGACGACGACACCAGGAGTTTGATGGGCGGACGAGCCACGTGGAAGACTGTGCTGGACGTCACCGTGGCAGCAGTGCTCGTCTCCACTATGAGTCCTGGCTGCTGGGCTGGTTTGATCACTCTGTCCAGAGTGGAGGCGTGGACGACTTTGGTGCGAGGCCCAAAGCTCATGGTGGACGTGGGGGAGCTGCTCTCGGCACCCCCCGGCAGCACCGGCAAGGGCTGATGCGGAGAGGACGCGGACATGACGTCCACCACGGCGTTCCCAAAGCCCTTTTCCATCTTTATGCTGCCCCTCGAGCCGGGAGACACTTTATTCCTTTCTTCCAAAGACAGGAGGGAGTGCACAGAGGACGAGAGCAGCTTCATGTCTGCGGAGCCGCGCTCAGGTTTGTGCACGGAGCCGAGCATGCGGATGGGGGTGATGTGTGAGGGCGTTGGGGACAGCATCTGCATGGGCAGCGCGTGGTGGCCGGCGGGGCCTGAGCCGGCGTCGTTCTGCACGGGCAGCACCTGGGCCGTGGGCCTGGCAGAGCTCGAGGGAAAATGGTTCAGCAGCATCACTGGCTTCTCCTTGTCCGAGGCGTCCAGGTGGAGCTCCAGGCCTGGGGAGAGAGGAGCTGTGAGGACAGCCCTGGGCAGGGCAGGGGGCACGGCTGGGGGGTTCTGCTTACGTCTCTCGTTCTCCTCGGCGCTGTCCGAGCTCTCCTCCCGTGTCTGGATCCCCATGGGGCTGGAGCTGGAGCTGGAATACTCGGAGGAGCTGCCCTCCCGGGGCAGGGGGTGGGCTGGCTGATCCACATCCACCCGCAGCTCTGCAGGGACAGGGGACACGCAGGTGACACTGTCAGCACCTCAGGAGAACGCAGCCGTGCTCAGGATTTACAGGGGTATGTCAGAGGTGAAACAGCCCAACCAGAGCAGCTGCCCATTCCCACCAGAGCCATGGGAAAAAATCAGTTTTTACTGCCCCCAATAATCACTGAAATCAGACTTTTTGCTTGCTCCCTATTAAGGCAATGGTTTTTGGAAGATAAAGCTTGGGGAAGGAGCAGCAGGGGAATGAGCTGACCCTTGTGCAGGCACAGCTGAGCACAGCAGTGTCCCTTGCTCCCCTTACCTGCGGCGTGGTTGCCCCGGATACTCTGGATAGGCCCCACGTGGGAAGTGGGGGGAACCCTGGCCACCCCACTGCTGCTCACTGAGGAAGGTGTGGAGGGGTTTAGGCACCGTTTCTCTGATTTCTCCCTACAGGGTGATGGAGAGAAGCATGAGGAGACAGAAAGTGGCTAAAACACAGCCACAAATAAATCCCTTTCTGAATGAAGCCAAAGCAGACAAAGCCCATTGAAGAATCCACTGATGCTGTGCTCATTTCAAATGGAAACACTTGGAAATCACATCAGTGCTGACCATAACTGCCAGCAGTTAGGGCTGGACTATTTGCCATCTGATTACAACACTATGCTCTTATTTGTCCAGGGTAAAACATCAGCAAACCCTGACTGAACTCTAAAATTCTATCACGTATTATGTCAGCACATCCCAAACCCAGCCCTGCACACCAAGCCCAAAGAGAAAACAAACACAGTCCCAAGATTTCCTTTTCCAAACAGACTCTGGAAAAACTAAGACTGCTAAAAAATGCTGCCAGGGAGCTCTGATAAATGGGCACAGATTTGGATTTCTAATTGCTTTTTAAGGAACAGCAGTAGCTGCAGAATAAACACTTCCCTGTAAGTGGAGATGCAGAAACCAGGACAATCTGTTGCATCAGTGTCCCCAAAGGGCTGCCACAGCTCCCCGGGCTCACTGTGGGACACTGAGGCAGCTCCTGAAGTTCCTGTGCTCCATTCACATGGACTGGAGACAAAAAATTGTCACTTCCTAGGAAAAAAGAGGCCTGACTTTGGCAGTGCATCCCCTGGGATCCCAAACCAAACAGCTCCCATCAGTGTCAAGTGGATGGGAAGCCCAAAATTTTTGCAGTAACTGTGACACAAGTTTAAAAAAACCTAAACACAATATGTGTATCTTGTAGATTTAAAAATTTGGTATCCTTATCACAACCCTGAACAGGCAGCAGTAAACCAGAAAGTACTAAATATTGTTTACTAAATAATGTTGTAAATATTGTTAGTAATGGAGCTAATAAGCATCCCTGTCTCAAGGTGGGAATCATCGTAGGTTCATGAACTGGGGAGCAAAAAACACTGTAAAATTTGCATTTTTTAACTTTAAAAAAGTTCTCCCAGTCCTCACTTACTTCTCCAGCTCTAGTTGGGTCTTGAGCTTCTTCTTTGCTCCCATGGTGAGGGACTCAAACTTATTCAGATCTTCCTCAGTAAGACTCAGAAACTTGGAAAGTAAAAATATGTTTAGTTTTATAACCTAGAATATTCTTATTCTCATTTTCAGTGAAGAGTAATTCCAAAAGCCAACTTTAAAACCATTTTTAAATTCAAAGAAACTCTCTACTCCAGTTTTCAATTATAGTGTAAAAGGAAAGTGTGGGGAACTGGTATGAAAGAAAGAACACCTGCAGATTTAATTTAATTAGGAGTGTGCTTGTATTAGCCGGTCACAATAAAGATAAAATTACTTGCATACATATTAAAATATAATTAAATTAAAGTAGAATTTGGTGCTATCAGTGAATTTAAGGGTCTTAGAAAATCACTCCAGATTTTTCCAGTGAGACATAAACCTGAGAAGTGCAGTTACTATACACCAATAGTAAATAATAAAATTCATTCTATAATAAAATTCATTTCATAATAAAATATAGAGATAAATACATTTTTATTATAATGTGATTAAAATGAAAGCCAGTGAAGTATGCATAATAATATTTGCTCCGTTAAAATATACTGGAATATAGAGTTTTACTACTTTATTAAAGAAAAAAAAAACCCCAGTGTATTTCCCTTCTTATAATGAAGAAAATGAAATCATTAGACTCTGGTAAAAGATTGAAATTAAATCCATAAAATATTCCATAAGCAGCACAAAGCTCAGCCTCCACTGGAGGGCGTTCCAGGCCCAGAGAGAAGACAAGGAATCTCCCACTGGAGCTGGGAAAATGCTCTAAAACCTTGTTTATACAAAACCCAGCACACACAGGTGTTATTTGGGACTCTCACAATGCAAAGACATAAGAGATAATTTTTCCACAGGAATTTCTGCAGGAAACAAACCTCACTCGCTCATGTTCGTATTCATACCACCAGTCTCTGAAAATCTCTTTCTTAAAATGAGAATAAACAAATATTTTGAAAGAAAATCAACCAAGAAGCAGAAATCAAGAGAAATCAACATATTCAGGTACCTCCTGCACACAAAGGGATGCCCAGGGAGCCAAGCAGAGCTCCTAAGGCAGCATCCAAGCTGGATCTCCAAGCATTCCATGAGGAAGCCTGGGAGAAACAGCAGCTGTTGGACAGAGAGTGCAAACAGCAAGAAGGTTTTCATCAATTCATTATTGCTTTCAGAAAGTGAAAACCTCCCCAGCACATGCCAGCAACTCGTGTGATCCTCAGTGCAGATGTTCCCAGCCTGCAGAACGTGGGGATCATTTCAAAGCTTCCCCTCATTTCCTGCCCTACCTTTTCCATGGTGAGCTGTTTGAAGACAGGGTAATACTTGTGCAAGCGCAGCTTCCTGAGCCAGTCCAGGATCCCGTTTTGCTCCTGTGTCTGAGGGGTCTGAGGGCTGGAAGACATCAGCATGGCTGGGGAGGAGGTTTCCAGCTGGGAGCGATATCCCAGCGAGGAGCCGGCGCCTCCGGAGTGGGAGCAGTGGGGCAGAGACACAGGAGCAGCAGCCGAGTGCTGGACGTGGTTCTGGGAAGACTGAATTCCAGCCACCCCACATATAGGTCTGGAAAATAGGAATAGGGTTGGGTTTAGCACGTTGGAGGAGCTGTGGCACCCAGAGTTCAGCTGCTGCACTCGCAGAATTGGGGATTCTGGGTAAAACTGCCCCGTTGGAGCCAAGGTGTGGATTTGTACCTGCCCTGTTCCACAGCTCAGTAAAAGTTCTGGCAAAGTGTGAAGCTGATCTTCACCTTACAGGATATTCCTTCAATAATTTCCTTCAATAATCACAGATATTAAATATTCTGCTGCCTCTCTGCGATTTAAAAAAGCTTTCAACAGGACAGCCTTTGCTTTATTAAAGAGAAGTAAAGATGCCCAAATCTAATCCTGTGGAAATATTTAATTTTTCTATATGGAAGTGGCAAAAGAAGCCACAATATTGGTTCCTTGAAGGGGGTCTGGGTTTTGTTGGAGGAAATGAAAATTGCCTCTTAAGAGAATGAGCTGTAAACAAGATAAACATTTCACCTTCCAGATGTTCCCAGCGTAGTTCCTACTTTATACAGGGAGGGGTTGCCAGGATCTGGAAATAGGGAACAGAGTGGCATCAGTTTATGTGAAATGAAGTACAAAAAAAATATTTTTTAAACTTTATTTCAACTCACTTGAGCTCTGAAGTTGCTGTGAGGGAGATGAAGTGCTGAAGAACTTCCTGACGTGGTCGTTTTTCACCACATGGGAAGGGAACGGGGCCAGGTACCTGCAGCAAACAGAGACCCTGCTCTGTTAGAGCCTCTCAAATCCATCAGGATTGCACTCTGCACAACACACTTGGAAATTAGATTGGAAATTTAAGAGCTGAAACACACCATGCAATTCTGAACTCTGGAAATTTATGGATATTCTTAATCTTAATAATCCCTGTTACCCCTGGGTTGTTTTCACTTTGGTGAGTGTTTCAGCTAAGATACCTCATTTAGGAACCCTGAACACTTCTAAGGCAGAAAATGTTCAAATGTAAACTTGAAAATTGCCTTTCAAATGCAGGAACCTGATGAATATAAAATAGAGATGGATCTGTTATTGAATTTCCTCCTCTTGGAGATAAACAGCAGATGCAGAGTCTGGCAGATTAGGGAAAAACTTCTGTCACGTTTTCCCTGTGCCTCTTTTAAGGGAAAAGAGCCCTTATAGCAGCATTCCAGTGCCTTGAGGGGCTTGTGGGAGGCTGGAGAGGGACTTGGGACAAGGGATGGAGTGACAGGACAAGGAGAGACAGATTTGAGCAGGAAGAGGGTGGATTTAGATAGAATATTTGGGATACATCCTTCCCTGTGAGGGTGGGCAGGCCCTGGAATGGAATTCCCAGAGCAGCTGTGGCTGCCCCTGGATCCCTGGCAGTGCCCAAGGCCAGGCTGGACAGGGCTGGGAGCAGCCTGGGACAGGGGGAGGTGTCCCTGCCATGCCAGGGCTGGGCTGGGATGAGCTTTTAGGTCTCTTCCAACCCAAATCACTCTGGGATTCCACAAAAAAATGCCAATCTCCCAAAACTTTGCACCTCCACACCCCCAGAGGTGCTTCCCAGCTGGAAACCCCAGAGCTCACTGCTGAATTTCACAGCTGAGCAGCACCTCAGAGCAGCTTCTGCCCTGCTCCAGAGCTGCAGCTGAGCTCTGGCACGGCAGTTGCTGCTCCATTAACCCAGATTTGGAGAGGCTGTTGTTCCCAAACAGCAGCCACACACATTCCCTGAAGCCTCCCAAATTCTCCTTGGAGCACAGCAAGGGAATGGGAATATTGCTTGCCATGAAAAATAATCCAGGCATGCACCTGCTGGCTGCTGCCTATGGAAAACCAAAATTCACCATGGCTTAGGGGGGAAAAAGTGTAAAGGAGAAGCCCTAATAAAGTTAATTAATATTTTAAAGTGTCATTTAATTTTATAATAGCATCATATTAGGATCAGAATAATATTAATATTACAATAATCTCATTTTGTGTAGATAAAGTTAGTAGCAGCTGAAAAGACTTGAAGTCTGTCCTATTTTCCTAGGAAAATCATATTTAGAAAGAGAAACCTGATGTGATTTGTCACAGATTATGCTATTCAAAATGCTGGTTTATATTAAATAATGGCCAGATGATTTGTGATCATTTGAGAAGGTACAAGCCAAGGCTTCTAAAATTTCTTAGCTGTTAAAAGGCTTCCAAAAATTTCATCATTTAATAGTATCTAAACACATACCTAACTTTAAAATTAAAGTAAAACAAACATCACAACAACCTAAAACAACAGAGAAAATAAAAACTCTGTGAAATGGGAAAAAAAAAATTCCTCACAACCCATTCCTCAATACAGATGGGTTAATATTCAGGCTTCTATTTTTTTCCTGAGTTTTGAGCAGTTGTTTTAAACAATTCTGGTTATTTTTGAGTCCAAAACAAACTATTGCAAAGCCAGAGATCCTCTACTTGTTCTTCACAAGGAATGTGGAAATATCAATTCTCCAGGAAGCTTAATACAGAATATTATTACCATCTGTATTTCTGAAGAAAGAATTCCTGAAGAATTGTTATGCACTGGAATTAATGGAACACCAAGGAAAAAAGCTTAGGATCAGGCTCTAGTTTCTTTCAAGTAATTTAGAATATGGAGATAACATCTCTATTTCCTGTTTTTTTTCTTTTTCTTGGTGAAAGAAGCCAAGTGTCAAAATAAAAACCCCACAAACTCCCAGCATACCTCAGGTCTGATTCCAGGTCCATGTGGTTCCGTTCCAGGTAAAAGGAATCTGGACCAGCTAAGCAGGGAATGAATTTCTCCAAGTTTTCTTCTGGATACAGCTGAGACAGCTAAAGGGGGAGGATATAACAAATTAAAAGTGGAAAGAAGTCTTGTTATTTATAGGAGATTCAAACCACTTAGTTAGAAATCAAGCCAGTTAGAAATCAAATATTTGATGAAATTTAACCTGAATTATCTTGGCACATTTTGAAATAAAATCAAGAGAGAGGGACAAAACATTTCTTTCATTTTCAAAGTGCTTTTCTTACTGTCTTTACCTTTGAAATAAATTCAGTCACTTCAGCAGAAGATTTGGTTACCAACGTCACCGAAGAATCAGACCACAGGACCTTGGGGAGGAGCAAGAAGGATTTTCTTTAGTAATTAATTTAATTTTGATTCCTCAAAATTCACTAATGGGTTAATATATGTCCCTCACAGATGTTGTAATGGGTGACATCAATAAGAAAACTTTTTTTTTTGGGCACAAGGACAAAACTGCTGCCCAACTCTTGCTGGTTTTACAATTAACAATTCTTCTGGATGCTGAGAAAAGCCCCTCAGAGTTTACACAGCCCTTACACTCTGCAGACATCCAGAGTTAAGCAACCAACCACGGAGTAATGGAAATTTTTCCCCTCATTATTGTTAAAGAAAACAGCTGGTTTGTAGGATCTGCTTTCTGGCTCCCCTCACCCAAGGCTGCCTATTGCTAATTAATCAACTCCATATGCCAGGAGAAATTGGGAGTGACAGCAAAAAACCAGGCAAAACCTTCCCAATGAAACCTGCAGCTCCTGCTCCAGACTCCATCTTGTGCAGGCCCTAAAAAAAGGGAATATTCAGCATCCCCTTCCATACAAACAAGTCACGACATCCTTGGATATTGAAGCATTTATTGCTTGGGAGATGAAGTTTAACTGAGCCAAAAATCAGGATTTCTTGGCTGGAGGAGAATCACCATGAGACAGGCCAGGGATGAATCCCTATGGATCCAAAACATCCACTGGAGGAGTCTGGGAGGCATTTGGGTCCATAGGGGAAGGAGCTGGGTGGATGTTTGGGGATCACAGAGCAGCCTCTCACATGACATTAGTTTCAATGACAACTCCAAACATACACAAAGTTTTTCCAGCCATCAAAAAGTTGCCAAAAAGAGTGGGGAGAGGAGAGGATTTCAAAATATATTACATAAGGGAGGAATTTCCTCTCAGCAGAGCTGTTACACAAAAAAAAAGAAAGGAGGGAAAAGAAAAGAAGACAGAAAAACTTGAGCGGTTTTACCAAGTTTTGTTGGTTTTTTTTTTTAAGTTGGTGGTAAATAATTTTTTTTAAAATTCACAAGAACTTCAGAAAGTACAGGAAATATTTTCTTTTTTTCCTAGTTCTGTAATAACCCAATAATTGTCGTGACTTCTGTTTTAACTTGAATTTTCAATACTTACAAAACAATAATGTGAACTGTAAATGGGGGGAACAATAGCACTGCAAACACTAAACTGCTCCATCCATTGACCTGCTATTCCCAAGCTCCTGAACAGAACAAAAACATTCCATAATTGGGTTTTTAAAGCAGCAAACAGCAATTTATCAGCTCAGCTGAAGCATGCTCTTCCTTCAGTTCAAGCTGTTGAGGCAAACACTGGGTACAGTAATTTCTGTTATTTATAGAAAAATTTGTAATAGGAAAAGAAGTTTCACGAGTTCTTAATTGGAGTGGAGACAACTGCAGGCTTCATACAGAGTTTGAAAAGCCCTTGGAAAAATCCCGTCTGTGATCGATGACATTTGGAACAATTGGGGATTCAGGAAATTTGGGACATGCTCCATGAATCCAACCCTGCAGAGGTTAATGCTGCCAACATCCCAACAGATGCTGAGCTGATGCTGTTCAAGGAATGACTTGGTGAAAGTTGTGGATAATTGGGATTCTCCTGCCTGGTTTTCCTTTTGGGTTCTCCTTTTCTCAGCCCCAACCCCACCTCATTAAACAAACCAAAGATTTTTTCTGGGCTGTGCATCCCAAATTTTGGAATACTTGGTTCCAGCTGGGAGAAAAGCAGTTTGGCAGCTCCCCAGCAGCACCCAGATCCATCCTTGCCATTCACCCAAGGTTTCATGGGATGAACTCATCCTTCCACCGGGACTGGGAGCAGAACCCAAGCCCCAGAGGCCGTGCCAGGCCGGGGGGAAGCTGCTGCTCCTGGAGGTGTGTGGTGAACCACACTCATTCCTCAGCTCTGCCCTCACTTCCACCTCAGCCCAGGCTGCCTCCAGCTCCCAGACAGCTGCTCCTGCTCTGCTCTTCCTGCTGGATCCAGCCCCTTTTGCTGGGAAAGACTTTGATTCCCTTTGGAAAGGCTTTTACAGCATTGTGAAAGTCCCCTTTCCAGTCAACTCCCCCAACTTTTGCTCCACAGAGTTTTTCTCAAGCCCTGAAGAATTTCCAAAGCTTTTCTGTACTTTCCAACTTTTTGGAACTGTATCCCACAGGCTCCTTCCCTGCCTCTTTCCAGCAGCTGTGCCCTCAGAGCCCACATTGTTCTTTGTCCAGATTAAGACTTAAATTCCTTCTGGCTTCTGCATTCCAGCAGAAGAATGGACATTGGATATAGATGTGGATAACCATGCTGGAAGTGTGGAATCATATTTCCCCCTAAATGAACACTGTCAAAATTTCCTGCATTAAAATTACTTTTTTTTTTTGCTAAACCCCACCTACCAAGCTCTGCATCATCCACAGCCATTTATAAGTTTCAAATAATTGATTAAAAACTATCAGTCCCAAAGGAGCTCTGCTTTCACAAAGGATTTTTGAGATCCAATAATAAAGTTTGAAAATTTCCTAATCTCCTCTTTAAGCATTATCCTCCCTTCTTTGATAGGAAAGGAAACCCAAACTTACCTCAAAGGAATACTCAACATTTCTTTCATTCTTCTTGTGTGCCAGCCCCTTTAATTCCACCTTTTCAACACTCACTATGGAAAAACAAAGAGAGAAGAAGAATGAGCAGGATATTCCTAAATCCAGGCAGAAGTGATGACTTTTGGGACGTGCCAGGCCTTGCTTCAAGAGCATCCCATGACCTGTGGAGGTGTTCCAGGTGCCCAGTTCCAACTTCCTCCCTCAGGAATGTTGGTACCACCACTTCATGCTATGTTCACTTCCAGCCTTGGGAAAGCTTCATTCCAAGCAGTTTCAACCCAAATAATCCACTCCAAGCAAAGCTCTTATCACGCCACTCATCGCTGTGATAACACACCACACACACATGGAATTATCTTAATGACATCAAGGAATAAACACCATCCCTCCCAGGGAAACTGGGATGAGGAAAAAGTCTCCATGTTTTTAGGGGCAGGTTTTACAAGTTCAGTGTGGTTTCAGGGCTCTGTTGACATCCTGACTCCTCCCTTCCTGCAGTTTCACAGAAAATTTCAGCCTCCCTTGCAATAAGGTGTAAGTAAAAACAGGATTTGAGTGTGGAAAGGATGGAATGCCAGTACAGGTCACTGCTTTAAAGCCAGCATCTTACACATTAGATATTTAATGTGCTGCATTCTTGGAGACTCCCACTTCCCAAGACACCCAGATCAGGAATTCACCACGAAAAACCTTTATTTCATCAACTTTCTGTTCTCTGATAAATTCCTCCTGCCTTTTGATGGCACTGGGGATATTCACATGGATTTTTTCTTACAAAAAGCCAATTTATACTGCCTTAAAACTACAAAAGCAGAATTATCCCAACCCAGAGTCACTAAAATATTACCTGTGAGTGGCAGGTGCCTGAAGGGACACGTGGTGTGTTTTCACTGAGCAATCCTAACAAGCAGAGCCTGGAATTCTGTCACTTTATTTCCAGAGAATCACTATTTACAAGCTGTTTACCTCTTTCAGGACTATTTATTATGAACTTTTTGTTATCAGTAAGACTCCAACCAATATTTATCACATGGAACTTCCTCTTAAGCGCCCAACAAAACACTGAAGTTACAGCAGCACCATTGCAACAGGGACCTGGCTGGTGTCACCTCCCTTGTCCCTGTCCCCAGGGAGGCTCCACCCAAAGCCACCCTCTTGCCCATCAGGAGCTTGATTTCCCTGTTTCCCAACAGTTGTGGCCTGAAGGTTTTGTTCTGGCCCTTTAAATGTTTTATTGTGTCCTCAGTGAACCCCAGAATGGTTTGGGTTGGAAATGACCCTAAAGCCCATCCAGTTCCAATCCCAACACCTTCCCCTATCCCAGGCTGCTCCCAGCCCTGTCCAGCCTGGTCTTGGGCACTGCCAGGGATCCAGGGGCAGCCACAGCTGCTCTGGGCTCTGTGCCAGGGCCTCCCCACCCTCCCAGGGAACAATTCCTGCCCAAAATCCCATCGAAATCCACTCTCTGCCAGTGGAAGCCATTCCCTGTGTCCTGTCCCTCCATGCTTTGTCCCCAGTCCCTCTCCAGCTCTTCTGGAGCCCCTTCAGTCCCTGGCAGGGGCTCTGAGCTCTCCCTGGATGCTTTCCTTCCCCAGGTGAACACTTCCAGCTCTCCCAGGCTGGCTCCAGCCCTTGGAGCAGCTCCATGGGCTCCTCTGGCCTCACTCCAGCAGTTCCTCCCTGGGAACCCCAGAGCTGGATGCAGCTCTGCAGGTGGGGTCTCAGGGGAGCAGAGCAGGTCCTGCTCCTTTATAAATGTTGCCACCTGGGCCCTGGCTGCTTAAAAATCTCTTCTTTGAGTCTTATTTGCAGTGAAAAATTTGAGAGCCTCCCAATTCAGCTCTACAGATATTTGTGCCTGTCTTTACATGGAGAAAATGAACATTCCTGTTCTGATCCTCACAACTGTTCCTCCTCCATGTAATTCCCAATTACCATTGCATCAATCTCTGGGCTTATGAATAATGTCAATTCATTGCTTGTTGCTTTCTCCTGCACATTCTGCTTTTTGGAGAGGTTTGCTCCTTTCAAAAGATTTAACTGTGTTTCTCTCGCTTCTGAAATGATTTTGTGCCCCATGCTGAGCACCACAGGGATAAATCTGCTCACCAAACCTTGCTGAGCCATCCAGACAATATTTAGTGGCATGAAGGTTTGAACAGGAAGATCTAAATATGCAGAAGGTGAATGTAAAAAAAAAAAATTACCTCAGTTTATTTTATTATCTACCTCATTTATTTAAGAGAATTCAGGGCCCCCTGAGTTGTGATCACTGCTAAAATACACTGAATATTGATTGGAATTGTGAGTACTACAGGATTAAAATGAGAAGGAATGTGTAAAATGGGTATTGAGAGGGGGAATGTGGTGAAGCAGCTGAAGGATGAGCAAATAACTTGCAGAAATCCTGGTGTCAAGTGCTGCAACATCTGGTTTTGAAAAACACAGCCAGTGTTACGCAACATTTGTTGTTTATAGCAAACCCAGCATCACTTTTCTGCAACTGTTCTTATCGTTTGGCATTTCTAAAGGATTCAAATCCCATCTCCTCCAGTCATTCATTTTTCATCTCCAGCAATTCCAGCAGAATTGGATTATCCAGAGACATAAAATCAAGCTAGTCCTGCTTCACTCTGTGGGTTAAAAACAAACCTTAAATCACCCCTGGATTTCAGGGGCTGACAGTGCCTCCACCTCTTCCTGCTCAACGTCTGGGCTGAACTTGCCCAGTGAATAAAATCCACTGCAGTGAATTAATCCATGCAAAAGGATTGCAATTAGAAAAATGGACCTTTAGGTAAAGATTTTTGCAATGATCTTGTAAGATTAAGTCTGTTCCAGAGATGGAAATGCAGTTCAGTGCCTTGCAAGACAGGCTTTAGGGACAACCAACTGGATAATTCCTAATATTACACAAAGAGCTCCAGGCATCTCCCAGCTAGCTAAAATACCATGAAAAATATCACCTGCCTAACGAAATCTTGTTTAATTTATCAAGTTGTATGTTTTGTGTTCTGTGGCCTCTCACCCACTCTGTGTGTTGTTTAACTTCTGGTTGGTTTTATTAAAACAACCTTCCTAAACCTACCCTGAAGCTCAACTTTATTCAATCACTGATACAGAACTCCAGAAGAAAAGGTGTCATCCATCAAGTACAAAGGGCAAAAAAGGGATTTTTATTCACTGCTTTTACTCTCAAAAGCTCAAAGAGCTGACTCTACTCAGTATCCCAAGAAATGAGTGCAGGAGCAGAAAAACCTTTGTACAGAATTAAGGACACACGATACTGATGTCTTCTCAAGATGCTGAACTCAGCAAACTCCAACTTCCCAACCCAGGGGATACAAAAAGTTAAAGTTTCTAATTCAGGAGATTCCCAGAGTATCTTTGCACTGGCAAAGGGGCACACAAGGCTTTTTGCTGTGGAGATTCATCCATAAATATCTGGGAAATTCCAGCAGATAAGTGGAACAGCTGGATGAGATCCCCAGGAAAGGGGAAGAGGAAAACAAAAGGGGGTGGAGAAGCTCAGGGCTGTAGGAGAAGCTCCAACAAGGCTGTGGCACCTTTGGTGCTCCCAGTTATCTTCTGGCATCATCCCTTAAGGGTCTTTTTAAAATTATTATCATTATTTTCTGCTTTCTTTAAACATAAGAGAAGAATATTCCATGTGGTTTTGCAGTAGATTTCACTGTATCCAGCATGGAAGCCTGAGTGTGGAATACTCCAGCACTGAGGCACAGCCAGGAACCACAGCCAGGACAGGAGCAACGTCATCTCCTCTCCTTTTCCAACACTGCCTCCCACCCCCTGCCCCAACATCCAGGGAAAACAGATCCAGGGAGTTTGGAGACATTTTATTCAGGTCTGTCTTCCTATTCCAGCTGGGGATTTTCACCCTTTTGGCTGATATTGGAGCATTTCTCATCTGCTCACTGCAGTGCTTCTGTGAAGGGACACACAATTCCCTCCCTCTGCTCAGGACCAGGTGTTAAATCCTCTGGATTTCTGGACTCCCCCTACAAAAAAAAGCTGGAGCTTGGATCTCCTCCTCTTCCCAAAATGTCAGCAGCTACACAAAGCAAAAAGCCAATTCCAGCCCTTCAGGATTGACCATTCCTGGCTGGTGAAGATCAGGGTAAAACCTGCACTGGATGTAGGCAAGGGTAGAAGAGACATTTTGGGATCCCATGGGATATTGATCTTTTTATAATTCCCTCTTTACAACTTCTGGATTCTAATAAAAGCATTAGATATATCAGTGCCTCAATCCAAACTGAGTGTTTTCTGCTCCTCCTGAAAAAGTAATTCAAGATATACCAGGAGTGTTGATTGTGGCCCAGCCCTCTTCCATAAAATCAGTATTTTAGCACTCCATACCTGGTGGATTTCCTTTGATTAAATCCCTGGATGCAGGATCAGTTTGTGTGGGATGCAGCATGGAAATGCCACTCTCCAGGTGGCAAAATCTGAATCTCCTGAAACTGGGCTGAACATCTTGGTTTGTGGTACTTGACCAAAAACAGCAGAAAGGCTGCAAGTTATTTTTAAGCTCAAAAAAACCCCTTAAGTAAAATCCTTCCTATAGGAGGCCATAATCATAAATTATGCCTCTGGCCTAGAAGATTTATTAAATTTTCCTTCATGCAAAGAGGCATCAAACACCATGATAAGCAACTGAGTTTGTGCTGAAAATGTGGAACAAAAGGGAGCTCATAAAACCCTTTCCACATCCCTGTTTACACAGAAGTGGGAAGAAATGCAGCCCCACCACTTTCACACAGCATCTCCTCTTTGTGCTGAAGAAATGCTCCCAAAACAGCATTACCCAATTCCTGCTGCCCATGAGATGCCAAAATCTGGGAACAAAATCCCACAGAGGCTCCCCACAAACCCATCAGGATTTATATTCCCATAAATACAGGCAGCAGGGAAGGAAAACAAAGAAAAGAGTTTATTTGCTACATGCAAAGCACATTCATGGCAACAAAAGACCAGAAATTAAAGGGGTTTGTGGGGTTTTTGTTTGGGTTTTTTGACTGCTTGTAAGTATCAGCTTAAGAGAGGGGGTTTTTTTTTTGGCTGTTTTGCAGAAAACCTCCTGCTTTCACTTTTTAAATCTTCCTAAAGCTTTTTATCTAGGCTATGACAGGGAATGAAAAAAATCAGGATGCTCTCTTGTTCCCAGCACACACACACTGATTCTCTTCCTCACAAACACACAAGGGCTAAGTTTTCTCATCACTAAATTTGATTTCCCTGTCTCCTAGCTCTCAAAACTTAAATTATTCTTTTACTGGAATAATGGAGGCCTGAGGAAAACCCACAGAATCAAATATTAGGGTTTGACTCTGTAGGATGAAAACTGAGATCTAAATATGATCTTATAATATTTTATAATATAATATATTATTACCATAATAGCATCTTTAGGGTGCCAAGAACTTGGTGTTGGTGCTATCCCAGGATCATTTTGGTTGGAAAAGAGCTCCAAGGTCATCAAATCCAACCTGTGACAGATGCTCACCTTGTCAGCAGCCCAGGGAGCCACATCCAGTTATTCCAGGGATGGGGACTGTCCCAGGAGCTCAGCTCAGGTCAGACTCATGTTTATTCACTGTAACTCCTTTAACAATCCATGAATGATAATATTATCTTCTAACAGCTCTGTCACTAAAGCCAAGAAAGAGCTGGCACTGCTGAGCTGCCCCTGAGATGATTTCAGAGGAAGATTTCCCTGGAAGAGCATCCCAAATCCTCACTTCAAACTTCCAACTTTGCACCCAGCAGGCTCTGAAACCTCAGAATCTGGAGAGGATGACACAGAAACCGTTCAACTTGAACTCTGCTCCATTCCACAGGCAGCAAAAACACACCTTGGTGTGTTCCATGACACATTAACTCCTGCACAAACCATTCCTCCCCAGAGATATGGAATCTGCAGCAGCTGCTGGGCCAGAGTGCAGGAGAACAGGAGGTGCTCTCTGCTGTGGCAGGGCTGCAGGTACAGAAACTGCTGCTGGGGAGGCAAAAACCATCAAATACACCCTTAAATGTAACTGCAGCAAACAATTAAAAGGCAAAATTAATTTAATTGGTGACCCACGAGTTTGTCTGTAGAGATACCAGAGGGGAAATTGCTCTCCCTCAACAACATCCAGAAGTGTTTCAAATATTCCCTTCAAAGGGAGGGAAAACAGGCAAAGAAATAAATGTTTCTTTTTGAAAATCATCTTATTTTGCTACTTCTAGAAAAGTCAAATGTAGGAAGAGATGGAGCAACTCTCTCTCTGCAGTTCATTGCATTGACCTGCCATGTGAAAATGACCTTTTCTTATGATATTAGTGAGAAGTGATGTCTCAGAAATCTCCAGAATGGTAATTTATAAATATATTAGCCTCTTTTCATATCCTGCAGTGGTTATGGATGGAGAAAACACCATGAGAAGAGGCCTAATTGGGCCACTGAAGCGATCCCTAATACTTCCTGCAAATATAAAGCTGCTGCTTGCTAAGAAATACTTAAACTGAATGTTTAGATTGAAAAAAAAATTTAAATATTTAAAATTATTGCAGCTCTACAGAGAAGGGAAGATACAATTCAAGTTGGACTGATTTGGATCCTGCTCAGCCTCATAACAGCATCCACCATCCAGTTTTCTGCTGGTATCCTTTAAAACTAAAAGTGGATGAGCAGTCAACAGTTTTTCCATGGAAAAGAAAGGTTCAGCTGGGAAAAAACTTGTAAGCAAACAGAACAGTTTTACTAGTTAGCAAGAAACTGGCTGGCTGCTCCTCAACAGGAAAACCCTGGAAATTTAAGTTTCATGGACATAATGAAAAATTTCTGTCAGCAGAGGAAAAACTCTCAGATCTGGCATTTTCCTGTGTGAAAAATAAGGGTTCTTCCAATATCCAGAATATTTAAGATCCAAACCAACACATCTCTCCACCATGAGTTCAGGTGACAAATCAATCCTGCTTTAATTGAAGAGCAAAGCTGGAGCCTATGAAGTGCAATATTCCACAGGAAATAATTACACAGCTTTTTTAAAAAAGCAAGGCCATGAGCTGAGTTTTGGCAGCCCAGAGGAAGCAATAACACGCTGGGACTGTATCACTCACCCCAATCAAAGGAGTTTTCATGTCCCTGCTATTTCCTCACTTTGGCTGATTTAAGCTGCCAACTAAGTGACCTTCTTATGTTTCTCCAAAACAGATATTTAAAATTTTAAAAAAAGCCTGTGTATCTCAGCTTTTAACTGAATTCATGCATTTTTGGAGTAATCCTGAATGATCCTGTCAGCACTTCAGCCAACCACAAAAGTCAATCAACCTAAAGATGGGTTGTGCAACTTCCCTGGATTCAAAAGCTTCCCTAAACCCCAAAGTGCCTGTGCTGAAGGCTGGAGAAAACTCCCATCTGGACAGGAAAATGTAAAACCCTGAAGAAGCACTCAGCTGCTCTGAAAAATATTGAGACATGGCTTCAAACACAGTTTGGAAGGGTTTTCATCCCAAATGCTTGAGGCCAGGAGCACTTTGCATCCCTGCTCCCTCCTGCCATGGCCACTGAGCACACAACTGCCTGATGAGTTGTCTTTTATTTTTTTTAAATTTTTTGATGCCAGAAAAAACTTTTGCAGAATGAAGTATCCAGAAAGGGTTGCTGGATTGGCCAGATTTGTGAAAAAGCTCCTAAATTTGAGCACCAACACATGGCACTGGGCAGGGGCTGGGAACATCCACCAGGACCTGCTGCTGAAATGGGAAATGCTGCTCTGGGTGGAAAAAGCTGTGTTAAGGCTTCAAGAGTTTGACCTCAGGGATAACCCAGCAATATATTCCCTAATTCCAACAGCTCTAACCAAGCATAGATGCAGCTCTTTGGGATGTCAGGCAGAAGGCAGGGGAAAAAGGAATCCTGCAGGATGGGGTTTGGGACCATGGCATTTTCAAGAATGGTTTTAGGTAAATAAGAGAAACACTGGAGGTTTAAAGGTATCCTACAATAAATTCAGAGCTATCAGTCAGAGTGAGGTTCAACTCACGCTCAGATTTTGTGCCTTGTGGGCTGCATTTTTAAAGGACTGCAGGAATTTAATTTGAACACTTATTTACTGCCTAATTCCCCTTGGAACTGCAGCTAATCAACCATTTGCATACAAGTGAGAAGTGTAAGTTTTGAATGCAGCTTTAGACCTCTTTTGCTCAGTGACTCATTTTCCTTCTCCCAGTTAGCTCAGAAACATGGAAAAGAATTCCTGCAAAAGTGACCAAAGCCCTGAACCCTGGAGTGAAGGGCAGCTCAGTAACCATTAACATTCAGCCTTGTACAGGCAATTTAAATAAGCAGGCTGCCTGTGTTGAATTTATCTAACAAAAACATCTCTGAAATCAAGAGAAATGTCCAACTTTA
Source organism: Anthoscopus minutus (assembly GCA_013399455.1). Taxonomy (NCBI): domain Eukaryota; kingdom Metazoa; phylum Chordata; class Aves; order Passeriformes; family Paridae; genus Anthoscopus; species Anthoscopus minutus. Next base: position 74,629 of record VWYI01002237.1, read on the forward strand.
GATATAAATAATTTCACTTTCTGGGTAAGCAAGATGCAGTTGTATATTTAGTCTGGTTTTATCTGATGGAGTGCTTATTTTATTTACTATTCTTAGAGCACTTTTAAACAAAATGTTGGCTTTGTTTCTCATTCTTAAGAGGAGCTTTGCTCATCATAAAGAAATCTCCTGCTTTTCCCCAGAAAGGACTTTTTCTGGCACATAAAATTCCCTGAGCCCCCTCAAACCCAAGGTGAGCCTCGTGATTAATTCTGATCTGAAAGTTGTATTCACCTACAAAATTACGCATGCAAAGTCAACTTTTCCATGGAAAACTTTAGTTTTTTTGCTAAAGTGCAGCAAATCCAGACTTCCCTAAATCCCAAATATCACCAAGGAACCAACCCAGCTCAGCTGAAGGCTTTGAAGTTTGAGGTCTGCACGGAGCAGCTGCTTACCCTGAGCTCAGACAGAGGATTTAAACCTCAGAAAGGAAACCAGAACAGGGAAAAAGTGACACATGCAGGTGGTCACCACTACTGGGGACCTGAGCTGGGGTTTGCTTTGGAGTTTGGAGCAGAGTCCTAAATACCAATGGACAAACTGAGTCTCACAGCAACACCCAGTGAAATAAATAATGCACCCAAGCACCTTGGGGTGCAGCTTGAACTACAAACCACCTTTGCTGGAGGTGGGGAAAATGGGAACTGAGCTAAAGCTGTTCTTACTCATTAGTTTTCCTTCATCACCCAAGATTTTATTCACTTAATGACTGAGTAAAGCTGATTTAAGACCACTTAGCTAACCATAATCCACTGTGGCTCTATTAAAACAGCCCAGCCCTCACTGCACAAACCCAATCCCAGCTGCATCCGATGAGGATTTGCCCAGCACGATTTAAACTGTAGAGTGGCCAGGGCAGGAGCTGAGTGCTCCATATATAAATATACATCTCTCCCAGCACAGGGGGGTTTGTTTTGCAGCCTGAGGGTGCAGTTTGTAACCATATATCGGCATGGCTGCAGCCCAGAGGGAGGGGAAGAGGCTGCAGCTGCTCAGCCAACGTGCCCTGGCTCGAAGGGCATCTGGTGCTGAAACACCACAGCCCTGGGATCAGATGGCTCCAAGGATTCCTGCCCCTACCCAAAGGAGTTAAGAGAGTCCAACTGCAGAGAAAATGCAGCATTTCAGCCTCCAGGGCAGATGAAGCCAGCAGCTTGCCTGCTTTGGAAGGGCTGCTCCAGGCCAGCAGGGTTTAAAGCTCCTGTAAATAAGCACGTGCTATTTGCTGCATTTGTGAGATCAGGCTCAGCACTGGAAACTCATGACTAAGGCTGCAATAACAAGCAGGAGCAGCAAGGACAAAGTCATTTTATAGCAGTTTCAATTTTTATTTTCTAAGGAATTACAGCCTTGTTAACAACAAAAAAAATTTCTCTTAGCACGCTATGTAAAAACACCAGACTAAGGGACTCATGTGGAATAGAAAAATCCTTGAGTACAGACAGTCTTGCCAAGAGCCACAAATGCATTCAAGTGCTCAGTTCAGTGAGGAACAAATATCCCTGCACAGCCACTTCTGTGAGGTTCCCCTTTTGTGGCAATTTTCGTGTCTCTGTTCTCAGGCTTTAATATTCTTGTTCCCTTTTCTGCAACTCATTTCTCCTTCCTTCTGGATTCCAGACAAGATTTGATCCCAGTGATTCAAAGAGACAGAAGGGAAGTTCTAATTCAGCAGATAAACTGATTTGGAGACACTACACAATTATTGGACAACTGGATGTAACACATCTATGAATCAAATACAGGAGGGAAAAGCCCAAAGCAGATTTTATTGCCAGGGCAATGAGAATGCCTAGAAACTGAGCTAAAAAGAATGGAACACCAGACCCCATCCACTAAAAATCTCCAGGCCCTGAAGCTCTGAATCTCCAGACTTGCCAGTAGATCCTTTAGCAAGGCCTACAAGATGAAACAAACCCCACTTCTAGCAAAAATTAATGTTTAAAGCTCTAGGTCCCCACCTTCTTTTGCAACAGCTGGATATCCAGCAAATCCCTGAACTCTTTAATAACAGGGACAGAAAGAAATACAAACTAGGAGCTCTCCAAGCCATTAAGACCTATTTCATACCTGCTGGTTTTGTAGAGAAATTCACTTACTACACATTTCCTCAGGCCTGTTCACAAGGGGCTGTACCGTAAACAACTCTGCTGGAATGATACACCTGGAATAATTCACCCCTAGAAGTGGAAAACACAATAGGGGGAAAACTCCAAAGGCCCCGTTGTGTTTTCTGCCATTTCCTTTCAGCTGAGGATATTAGTGATGTAATTTTAGCAGGGCTGCCCCTCTGAGTGATGGTTAAAAATAGCACCCACACCCTCCACTGATGAAATGCATCCACTCCAGGCAGGGAAGTCGTGCAGCACAGCAAGTCCTCTCCTTCTTTTTTCCAGGGAGAAATAAAAGAACAAGCCAGAAAGCAAATAAAGCATTAACCTTTTAGCTTAGCACTTCTGTGCACCCAAGAAAGAAAATTTACTTTAATCAAAAGCATTGTCTTTCATAATTACAGCTATGACTCCTCAGCTTAAAAGAACAAGAGAAAATGAAATTAGAAATGAAAATTCAAAGCACCTAAACAATGCCAAAGTTGGCTATTTGTCTCCTCTCCTTGTGTGGCACAAAGGAACAGATCAACCACATGGATCATCCACAGCTCCATGGAATGCAGCAGGGAAGCACGAGGGACCACGTTCATAGGGGTGTGGGGCATTAGCACCCCAGTTCTCACTGTCTGAAATCCCCAAGTGAGACTTCATTCTCAATTTACTCCCTAAAATCAATCCAAGAGCAGTTCCAGATGCTTCCCTTCCCCAACAGCTTTCCAAGCTCTTCATCCAGGTCCCAGGAGCAGGCTCTGCCCTGGCATTATCCAATATACACCATTTATCAAATCTACATTAAGCTGTCACTAAATACAACACAACTTCCTTTAAACAACCCCAAAATAACTGAATTAACAGACAGGCTGCCACTGCTTTGACTGTCCCCAGATCAGTTCCTTCATATCATGGAATTATGGAAAGGTTTGGGTGGGAAAGGACCTTAAAGCTCATCCAGTGCCACTCCTGCCATGGCAGGGACACCTCCCACCCTATCCCAGGCTGCTCCCAGCCCTGTCCAGCCTGGCCTTGGGCACTGCCAGGGATCCAGGGGCAGCCACAGCTGCTCTGGGCTCCTGTGCCAGGGCCTGCCCACCCTCAGAGCCAGAATTCCTTCCTCACATCCATTCCAAACCAACTCCCCTGCAGCCTGAAGCCATTCCCCCTTGTCCTGTCACTCCAGCTCCTGCTGAGGAGCCTCTCTCCAGGTTCACTGCAGGCTGAGCAGCTCCAATTTAATTTATTTATTATTTCCAAGTCCCAAGATCAGCCATTTCTCCAGTCCTCCAGTATTTGGTATCTCTTCCCTGCTGCAGTCTGATTTCAAAATCACTGTAGAGAAAAGCCCCCAGTGAGAATTCTCATGCTGACATCAAAGGCAAGCAAGAAACCTCAGATTTATTTTAAATACCCAGAAATTTCCAGGTCTGGACCCAACAAAATCTGTGAGAGATGACACCATTTTTAACTTGTATATTCAGATACCTCTAAAAACTCCAGCTACCTATTGAGAAAATTATTGTACTTTAAGCCTATTACCCTCAGCTTTTGGAGGCAAGAATTCATCTAAATGGAAAGGTAGATGGAAATGAAAAGTATGCTTTGTAAAATGGGGGGATTTAGGAATAAACTAAGGGAATTTAATAAATTAAGGGAGGGAACATTTACCAGCTAACACCTAACCAGCTGTAAAAGCTTCCTGAGCATGACATGCACCAGAAAATTGCCATTTAGTCATTAGTACAGTGGTGACAGTATGTAAAATGGGCAGGGATGTGCTGGATTTCTAGGAATACATGTGAATCACTCCTATTTTCTTCTCTAAAGTGCAAATTCTTATCCAATTTTGTTTAAGGGCTATGTAGGCCTAGATAGGATAAGCAAGACATTTATTTTAAATTCTTTCCTAAATTCTTGTGTGCCCCTGTTTAAGATGGCAGCAAAATGGGCTATTTCAGAAATTCCCAGATGTTCCAGGGTGCTGCATTCTGAAGGCACGAGGAACAGCTGAGCATTTCTGGACATTTCTCACATCCCTCTCTCAATGTGCAGGCAGCAGACACAGCGATGTCCAGCCCCACTGAGCCTTTTCCCTTCAGGCTGCAGCAGGAACTTGCCAGAAGGTAAAAATCAGCAGTTCAAATGCACCTTTCTTGGGGTTTTTTTTCACTCTTGAATTACATATTTGTTATCCTTCAGTAATTTCTTAAATTTCAAATTTCATCTCCTGCCTTTAATTAAGGATTTGCAGTAAAAATGCAGGTTTAGGCATTAGTTCCACCACAGGAAAAGCTCTCCCAACACCTTTTTTCTGCCTCAGAAGATGGGCTGTATGAAGCCATTACCATTAAGATCTGAGAAAAACTGTTTTTCTCCATTTAATGCCATTTTAATTAAAAGCTGAAGTTGCTTTGTTGTTTCCAGTACGAGGAGAAGGCCATGCTGCTGCTTCCAGAGCTGTTGAGGTAACAACCATTAATTTTGCCTTCATTAACAACTCCTGTGCCACTGAAGGCACTTCCAGGACTCAAAAGACATGGAAATGGAAGAATCCTTCTAGGAATGCACATCCTATGTGTGGCCTCCTGAGAGAGCCATGGAAAAAGGCAAATAATATTTAATAGATTATTTGTGAGTTTATAATCTGACAATAGCTATTGATGACTACGCTGTCCTTATCCAAGATCAGGAATGTGCCTGAGGATTGTATCACAGAGAGGCAGAATCCTTGGCACAGCTGGATTTACCAGCATCCTATTCTCAGAATTTAAATTTTTCTTGAAATCTTTCTATTAGCTTGATTAAATTAATTATAAACAAAAGTATCATCCAACTCCCACTGAAACCAAACTGAACGGACTACTCCAAATTAAGTGTTCTTTGTCAAATCCTATTGTAGCAGAAAACTGCTCATTTCCTAATGTTTAATAAGGAAATTGTATTGCCCAGCACACCAATCTTTATTTAACACAAGGGTAAAATAAAAGCAAGATTAATGATGGGGCTCTGAGCAACCTGAGCTAGTGGAAGGTGGCAGGGGTAGAATGAGATGAGCTTTAAGGTCTCCTCCAACACAAATTCTGGGATTTTATGGATTACCAAAGAGGAAAACAAAGCATTGTTTCCCACAGATCCAGGCTGTACCTCAGCTGTTCTCACTTCTCCTGGAGGAAGCATGAATGAGTCTCCTCTATGCAGACACCACTGTAAATAAAATCTCTAAATAGCTTTGTCAAATTTGAATTTAATCAACAGGCTCAGCAGTTAATTAGGTAGGGACCAACAGCTGCCCAAGCACGGTGATTCCATCTCCTTACTGAGGAAAACCAGGCAGGAAGTCCAAACAAGACCAAAGTTAGAGACTCAGCAGCTTCAGGATAAGGCCCTCAGGTTAAATGCTTGATATCCATCATTTTAGGGGAATGTGGGATCAAGGCAGATGGTGTAGACACAACCAAAACTGCTCAGAGGAAATTAAGGAACACTCTGTGATATGAACTCAAAAAGAGTAAACACACAGAGCATCTTGGCCAAGGAGGGACCTGGGAGCCCTCCCTGGGGAGCACAGAGGGAAGGAATGGGGGCCATGGATCCCAAATCTCAGGCAGGAGCATTTTCAGGTTTGCACAAAAGGTTGTGGCAGTTGTTCACGAGCAGGAGCCACCTTCCCATCCAGCCAGAGCAGTGCCCTGGCTCCCTCCTCTCCCTTTCTGTCCCATCACAGCAAGCCCAGAGCTCCCTGACAAGGCTCATTACAGGGAAAAGGAGGCAATGAGGATGACAAAGAAACACTGATTCCAACCTCGAGAGAGGATAAGAGTTAACTAATTAACAGCTGACAGCATCAATTTGCCAGAGTCCAAGCACAGCCCCAGCAGTGAGGAGCTCCACTCCCAGCTCTACAACAACCCACTCACTCTGGCATTGGGGACATAAAATGGGCTTCTGTAAACAGAGGACAACTGACCTTTCAATAAAAACTTGAGGTGAAAAGCAATGTTTCTGGTGGTTTTTTAAACCCTGAATTTGAGTATTGTCTTTATTGCAAAATCAGACCTCCAACCTGAAGTGAACTCCCAACTCCAGATTGAGCAATGTGATTTATGCATCACGAAAAAAATGCCTTAACATACAATAATCTTCTAGCATGGGGGAAAATATGCAACATCAAAACATGTTTTTTTGGAGCAGGCTAATCCTTGGGTTTGACTTGTAGAATTCACCCTAAAGCCTTGATACTCCTGAAACAACTCGTGTGGCAGGGACAGAAGGTCAGGAACGTGGTGCCTGGTGTGTGATCTCAACCTACATTGCTCAAGTTTAGAAGCAGAGCTCTCCCTTCAGAGGGAAAATGAACAAGGACATACACAAACAGCTGAAAAATTATATACAGTTGGGAGAGGGAGATTTTTCCTGAAGGATTATCATAGCCTAAATATTTCTTTAAGCCCTACCCTACCAGTAGTTGACCCAATATTGTTGGAGATGATGCAGTTACTTAAAAATAGAATAATCCAGCTCCACAACTGATGCAGAACAAGGCAGTTTCAAGTCTGGACCTGAACAAAATAGATTTCAGGGCTTCTTTTTTTTCTCTCTCTCTCCCTGTATCTTCTGCCTGCCTTCAGCAGCTTGGTGTCAAACATTTCAAGAAGAAAAGGCTGTTGATCGCCATTAAACTGGGAGAGCTCCTGCAGCCTGGTTTCTTATGGAAAAAGAATGAGTCAAGGAAGTGGGAGAGGAAAAAAAAGGTGCAAGACCGTACAAACACATTTTGCCAAGGAAAACAGAGCGGCAAAAATAGTGGCAAGAAGTTCTGGGAGGCTGACATCACACATTTCTGCTAACTATTGTCATGAAATAATTCAGATCCCAACGTCTGCTGCACGTGACAACCAGCACAGGCCACCTCCAACTCATCCCACCTGGGGTCAGCAGGAATCCTGCCAACAGGGATAGATGTGCATCCTAATATCAACTGCAAACTAAATCAATATATTCCTGGGATGCATTTAGAGCCTGTTTTCCTTCACATCCATAGACTTTTATCCAGTCAGCCATGTGCTATTCCACGTATTTATCCAAGATGGGACGCATCAAGGCTTTGTAAGATTTGTGTGTGGACTCAGAGCATCCCTTCAATTAAGGAATTGGGTTTTCCTGTGCTCAGCAGAGCTAAATGGAGAGGAGATTGTAGAATAAAGCCTCCTGCCCCCATCTTCCATCTCAAAGCTTTACTCCCCGCTCTCCAGAAGCAGTTTGTGCCTATCCTTAGATCCTGTGTTGCAAGAATTATGATTCAGCTTCACTCTAGAAGGATCAGATTTCAACAGTTGCCTCATTTGAAATCAGGCTGGCGTGGAGACAATTTGGAGGGTTTTGTGTGGCAACAGCGGAAAGGCAAGATAAATATACAGGAAACACAAAAATAGGAGAGTTTCTGTCACTTTGCAGAAAATGAGACTTGTTCACTTGAGGAAATCACTGTCCAGGCTGCTCTGGGGAGGGACATGGGAAGTGCCAGCTGCAAAAGGTGAGAGCAGGGATGAGCAAATTCTAAACCTCCAGTGCAGGGAACTTCACCCAGGGGCTGGGACAAATCAGGATTTTACTCAGCACTGAGAGCAGTGACAGGATGAAGCCTGCACAGTCTCTGTCCTGGGATGTTTGTAACTTATGTTGTCTTTATTATAAAGATGCTTTTGTTCTGCACTTCAACATCTGGTGGAATGCACTTCATTCCTCTGTGCTTTTGGAAAATATGCTGTGGTCACTGAGCATGTTTAATACATTGCTAAAATGTGTCACATGCAGAGAGCAGGACTTGCCTCCACTGCTATCCACCCAATGGCCAAATCCTTGGAATCTTACAGTACAAGAGTAATTAACAACATCTCTGGAGCATGGAAAATTCCTACTGCTTTTCTGGACAAAGAAAAATAAGCTGATTTTTTTCAGTCAGCTGTGATAACCAATAACTACTCTCTTTTGGGAATTACCCCAACTCTACATCCACAGGCTTGTTAAAAATTAGCTCTGTGCACAGGGCTTCCCACGGGTCACATAGCTCCTCCTGAACTTTGGAATAAAAATGGAATTTCCTGAATTTCCCTCTGCTACCAGCAGAGGATTGCTTGCAAAACAAAATAGTGAAAAGCAATTTTAACTCCTAACTTTTTTGAACCACCTTGCTACTGGGAAAGTCTCAGGAGACAAAAAATGCCCGACCTTTATTTGAATTTGTTTTGTTCGAAATGGTGTTAAAACCATTATTAAAACCTGACTGCATTCTAGGAACAGTGGGAAGAGGGACAGAAAGCAACACATCTCTCTTGGAATTTTAATTACATGTAACCCAAGAATCTCTGTGTTTATCTTTGTTCTGCTTGACCAGTGAGATCTGTCAGTGCCCCAACAGAACAAGCCTGAGTGCAGCTTCCAGCAGATCCTGAGATCAGGGAAATCCTCCACTTCCCAAAGCTACCTCCAGTTAAAACAATTCCCCATCTGTGGAAACAGCTTTGAACAGCCCTAAACCACTGGTCAAAATAGGAATAAAAAGCACAATTCACAGAGCATGTTACAGTTGCTGGATTTCAGCAACAGCTCCACATCCTTCTGTCAGAACTCATCTGGGTTTTTTTCTTGGCTTGCACAGAGCACATTTTTAGACTTTATTTTATAAAAGAAAAGCCCAAATAGAGCACAGATCCCCAAAATATTCATGTCAGCAGGTACAGAACCTCCCAGTGCCACAAGTTTCACTTTGAACCACTGGTTTATCCCATTTTACCTGGTATGTACACAGAGACAAGGGGGTTCAGCCTGGAGAAACAGCAGGAAAAAATTGAAAAATTTTGATTAAAAACCAAGGGTTTGCTGGTCACTTGGGTATTGCAGTATGGATCCAGCACCTGGGCTAGTGGCAGGTGTGCCTGCCCATGGAATTAGACAATCTTTAAGGTCCTTTCCAATCTGAATCATTCCATAATTTATGATTTAATGCCTGACAGTGCTCCCACAGGGAGCTGGGCCTCTGAGGTAAAAGCAATGGTCTGTGCACTTCTCAGGCTGACACTCCTGTTATAAATTCATTTCCTGAGGCAGCACAATTCTGGTGGAATTATTCCCAGGTATCTGACAAGTCTCTGCACGAAGCTGTAGGAACATTCCCAGCTCCCACTTCCAAGAGCACACACACTGCCACTGAGAGGATCCAGCAGTGTGCTCCTCTCTCCCCGCCTCCTTCCCGTGCAGAAACTCAAATATTTGATGCCAAAAGTGGAGGATTAAGGAAAACAGAGTCACTGAGAGCTTCCAGGTCCAAGCTGTTACAACCCCAGTCACTGTTCAGCTGGGGAGAGTAAATTAAATTACTGGCATTTCTCCAAATCAGGATTAAAACATTCCCTGGGTTAATACAAACTGTCTCTAATCCAGCTAAGCACAACAAATACTGCACCTTTCTCATTTTTCTTTTCTTTCTTAAGTTTCAGCTCCAGCCTTTTTAACTGAGACACTTCCAGCTCCAGGGCTTTGCCAGAAGAGGAATGCTGACCTTGGGCAGCTCATTGCTTCTGGGGAGAAATCCTGTCCTGTCAAGCTGTCTGAAACCAGGCTCACTAAAAAATACCAACATGAAAATCAAGCATCTCATGCTTTCACGACAATTTTATGTGCTCCTGGTTAAAAATCTGGCGGGTCCTGCTAAATTAAGAGCTATGAAAATGAGGAATATAAGTCAGGAACTGTGGATTCAGGTGGCAAATAATCCTAAATTGCACTCCAAGCTGAAGAAACAGATCCTCAAGACATCAAGGAGAATTGAACACTGCTGGTGAAGCAGAAAGCAGAATATCAGTATTTTTTCCACACCCCCTTTTCCCAACCATCTCTGAGGCAGTCTGTAAATTAAACTGAACACGAGGCAGGTATTCTATAAGAGAAAAACAGATCAGAGCAAAACCTAATTAATTTTCACAGCGTACCATGACTAATCTTAGCATATATGGTACTGGAATAGCAATCACTGAGTACAAATGAAAACAGTGTTGAACCCTGTCCTATTTTTAATCAGATGAAAGCCACAAACCCAGCCATGCTTCTGCTTAGTGCTGCGTTTTCTTCTGCCCTGATGGTTTTTACAGCTGGAGAAATGGCTCCTTCCAGCATTACTGTGCTGTAAAAAATGACTGCTCCTTACACTTCTGGGATTACAGTGGAGTGTGTCACTGGAAAGGAGGTGGTGGAGGCAAGTCAACGTTTCTTGGGACATTTAACAATTTTTGAGCTGTACTAGATCCTCTGAAGATGTGCTTTGAAATTCTTAAATTTCTGTGGTATCAAACTGTATTTGCAAAGTTCTCTAGGAAGCCAGTGGCAGAGAAGAAAACAGAACAAATTCCAAATTCAAAAATTTAGACTGGACAATATTTTAAATGGTATTTGAAGGCAACATATGCGGGCAGATATTTCCCCTGATTAATTCTGCCCTACAGGGCTCACAAAAGCTGTTCTGCACAAAAAGCAGCTCCCAGTTCAAAGACTTTCCTCATTTACCAGTGATTTTTTAAATGCATTAAATAAAAACACTGTTAGTCACATTTTAGCCTGAACATTTTCATATTTGCAATGAGGGCCTGGAGTGTAGAAATGGAACAATTAACCCTGATTTGCTAAGCCCAGTTTTTAGCTAGGTCAGCATGCAACATAGCATTACAAAACCCAGATTTATTTTGTAACAGAGAAAGGTGCAAGATCTCTTTCCCATCTTCCTCTTCTCTTCATTCAGTTTTCCACTTGGGAAAGCAAGAGAAAGGTGGAAGTGGCAGTCAAACTGTTTAAATGCCTTTTCCCTTTGAGAAACACTCAAGACCTTATGCTTTATCCCAGAAATAAACTGCTGAGAGGTGCAATGTCCAAGATACCCACTCTTGGAAAATATTTCTTGAGAGCAAAGTTGGTATTCCTAAAGAAGGTATCTCAAAGCACCTTCTTGCTTGTTTCCCAATGGAAAAACCAGGATACTCCTCTCCCACTGCCCATTTCTCCCTGACACACTCACACTTCCTTCTGTGACTTCCTTTGCCCAAGCCAACCCAGCAAAATTCCAGCCTCCAATCCCAAGGAAAATAAAGCTGAGCACCACCAAGGATCTGAGTTGGTTCCCCACTGGAAGCAGGCAGGAGGAGAAGGACACACCTTTGGAGTGTTTCCCCGAAGGCCTCTTGGGTAATGACTCCTCCATGGAATGTGTGGATGTGTGGAGCACGTTTTCCAAACTGTTACTGACACTATTGATGGGGGTCTCCGACCTTGGAGTGACCTGGAAGGAAAAGTACAAAAATCCATTAAAATAAAGGGAGGGAAGACACAAACATCACACCTTGTCTGGAGTGAGGGATCCCCTGGGAAGGCACTCTGGAGAAGTTGGCTGCTCTTAAAGCTGAGGGTGTTACTCCTGATATTCCCCAAGTAACAGTTCAGGGAAGTGCTTTCAGTCAGCAGCTATTCACACACTGAGATTATCTTGGCTAATCTAAAAAGCTACTTACAGCATAATTCTTCTTTAAACAATAGTCACCCAGCAGTCAATTGGACAGAGATTGCAAGACCTTTCACCTCTGCACACCACAGATTTTAACTTTTCCACGAGAAAAGCAGGGAAAATGTCCTTTTTCTGTTAGGTCACCATGCTGCTCTTGGGTGGGGCAGGGTTAATTTTCTCCACAGCAGCTGGTGTGAGGCTGGTTTGGATTTCTGCTGGAAGTTGTGGATAACTCAGGGATGTCGGGGTCTCTGCTGAGCAGGGCTGACACAGCCCAGGCCTTTTTGGGTCCTCACTCCACCCCACCAGCACAGAGGCTGGGGGGACACTGGGATTTGGGATGGGACACTGGGATTTGGGATGGGACACTGGGATCTGGGATGGGACACTGGGATCTGGGATGGGACACCAGGATCTGGGATGGGACACTGGGATCTGGGATGGGACACTGGGATTTGGAATGGGACACTGGGATCTGGGATGGGACACTGGGATTTGGAATGGGACACTGGGATCTGGGATGGGACACCAGGATCTGGGATGGGACACAGGCAGCCAGCTGAGCACAGCTGATCCAAGGCCTGTGGCATCATGCTCAGTATGGGAAGCTGGGGGAAGAAGGAAGCAGGGAACATTCAGTGACCCCAATACTCTCCCCCAGTCACCATCACCCATGAGGTTCCCTGGGATGGCCAAATCCTGTCCCACCCATGGGAAATAGGGAATTGATTCCTTTGCTCTGCTTGCATGTGTGGCTTTTGTTTTCCCTATTAAATTGTCTTGATCTGAAGCCAGAAGTTCCCTCTGTTTCACTCTTCCCACTCTCTCCCCATCCCAGTGCCAGGGGAGCAGGAGGTGGCTCCATGGGGTTCCATTACCTCTCCAGGGATGAGACTCAAAGCATTCCCAAGCATTTCCACAACAGATTGCAATGAAAAATTCTTAGCAAAACCCTGATTTTCTTGTCTTTGCCATTTAATAACCTGTCATGATCATATTTCAGTGGAAACTTTTATACTAACAATGCCCAAGCAGAAGGCTGAAGCATCAAAACAAAAACAGGTTTAAGAACCTTGAAGAGGAAAAGATGCTTTAGAGAGGGAGTTCAGACCAACAAAAACACTCCCAGTAACTACTCAGAGTAACTGTGTAACTTGAAATTCAATTGTTACATCTGGAATCAACCTGAACTGCTGGTAGCGAGAGCTGTAATTAGAATTCCACGTGGATTTTAGCCTGGCACAAATCACAGGAGAAAATGTGCATCTTGCCATAAGAAAATTAGTTCTCTTTCACTCAGGGTAACTCAAAACCAGCAGCTCCAGGTCTCTGTAAGGGAAAAGGCTCCCTCAGACCCTGCTAACTTGACACAGTGCCCTGAGCTGGGACAATTTCTGCTGAAAACAATACTTTGCACACCCTCCCATTCCATGTTGCCGTCAGTCAGCACACACAATGCAAGTCAGAAATAGCACAGCCCCACTCCATACAATTACCTATTGTAAGCTCCACTTTAAGACTGACATTTATAGATTTATACACACTTTAAGGCAGTAGAACAAGTGAAAGGCTCTGTATACTTGACATCCATTAAAAAGCTTCTATGTGTAAAGAAATCAATCCAGAATGGCAGATGGATGTCAGGAAAAAAAAGAGGGTTACAGGTAGCTGCTTTCCTTTTCAGAGCTACTTCTTGACAAAAAAAAAAGTTTCTTTTACAGCTATAAATGCAAAAGAATTATATTTATCTAATTATACACTGTTTCTGCAGCACAGCTTCCCACCAATAACAGAACTTAACACCAAGCTTTCCCTCAGACCAACCATTAAACTCCCAGCTTGGCACGAGGGTGGGGAAGAGTTTAAATTTTCTTCGCCAAAGTCAGTCTTTAGCTGAGCTTATCTCACACAGCCTCTCTCCTGGAGCTCATTAAACTCTCCCTCCAGCCCAGGGCTGCTGGGAGGAAGTTCCAGAGGGCTGAGCACCATCCTCCTGGCAAAGGGACTGCAGCTGGGGAAGGAGCTCCGGCAGGGCCGCCTTATCCTGGCCAACCAGGTTCCAAATATTGGGAATAATCAGAAATATAAACACTCAGAATGACTGAAGCTGAGTAAGAGCAGCCACACAGCTCCAGAAAATCTTTGAACAAGCAGTTTGTTACAATTTATTGCCTCTTATCTTGTATTCCCTCCTCTCCACTCTCCTTACAACAAGCATCGCGTGCAGCTTATAATTTGCATTTTGTTTATACATAACCTCCATTTTTTTTCCATAAAGATTTAATTTTCCTAGACTTGCTAAGGATTAATTTAGCCCATATGTCTTGTCTGCCTGAGCTCATACTATCTGATCCCGTTGCACATCAAAGCAGTTCCAAATTGGCCTAGAAAAATCACAAAGCTCTGATTAGTTCCAAATGGAGCACTTTGTTAGGGAGCTGAATGGTGTTAGAACCACTGAATCCCACTGCTTAAGGCTTCCATTCCAAATTTTGAAATAATTTTTTCCACTGATTTAAACACCACGATACTGCAACGGTTTGGATTTGTTTAGGGAAAGTGAAATAATGAAAAGTGGTTTGCAAATCAAAAGTTTTAGATCCAAAATAGTAACAGCTTTTTTTTTTATCCTTCTTTTTTTTTTTTTTTTAAACTTGAGGCCAAGCCAAACAGAGGAACAATAACCCATCAGCTCAGATGGGTTACAATATCTGCAGGAGATATTGTCCTGGGAGGGTTGGGAGAAACACTGGGAAAAGCTTTACAGGAAGGACCTGTCCAAATTCAGCATCAAGTAAATTCAGGAAGGAGAGTTCTCTGTATCTGAACACTCCTGAAATCCCTGGTTTGGGCTCAGCACAAACAGCTGCTCGGGAGAAACTGGGTTTGGAATAAAGAAAAGGCATTCCAGGGAGATAAAGGTTTGCAGAAGCAGGGAGCAAATTGCTTTGGGCGTTTTAGGAGCTGTAACATCTCTGAGAAAGCCAAGATGCCATTAAGGAATAAACATCTGCAGCTCCAGAACTGTTCAAGGCTTGTTTTCTGAGGCAGCAACAGCCCACAGTGAAGATGGATAAGTTGGCATCACAGGAACCAGGAAGGATCAGGCCATACATCACAACAAACCACACCAGTGACATTTTAGAAATGTAGGGAAAAAACCCCATGAATCATTCAAGGTCTAAGAAAAACCAGCATTAGACCTTTGAATAGAAGACTGGGTTTTCTACAGAAATTACTTGAGAACAGCAGAAACAGTCCATAAAGAGCAATCAAAACTGGCAGCAAGCTCAGTTAAATATTCTGCCTGATTTTACCCCCAGCACAGCATTTCCTGGAGGCCAGGGAGAAGCAAAACCCTCTGATGCACCTCTCCATAGTTTCACTGCATTGTTCAGGAATTCCTTCCACACACACCACAGGGGCCTGAAGGCTCCTTCAGTGCCTCTAAAAGCTACATGTGGGTGCAGAAAAGATCCTTGAAACAATTTTTACTCCGCTGTAATGTTGCATCTTTGACTGGAGCAAGCTGGCTGAGAGGAAGGCGTTCCTACCCAGGGCAGGGGGTTGGAATGAGAGGAGCTTCAAGGTCTCTCCCAACCTTGATGATCCTGGGATCCTTTGATCTGCTCCCTCCACAGCAAAGCATCTGGCTCACAGATGGACTTCTGATTTACCAGATGTAAACTCTGCTATCTCCTGCACTTCAAGTTAAAGCCAGAATTGAAAATACCAACGAAAATTTATCACTGGTTAGTGACTGAGGTTGTGAATTCTTCTCTGCCTCATTCTCTGTTGTAATGATGACAGGATCAAAACTGGTATCAGCTACTGAAAAGTGGATCCTTCCCAACACAGATTATTCAGAAGAATCACCAAGTGCTGCCCTCAAGTCCTCCACCCCCAGGAGTTACCAGGAAGAGAAACAATTGCTTTGACCCAGGGGTTGATGACAAACGTGCCAAGGGAACTGAATTCATTGCTAGAATTTTGCCATTATCACATTTTTCCCATTTTCACCTGTCATCATCCAAACCCAACCTTTTTTATCCCCCCCAGAGTGCAGTGATAGGTTGGCCCTGATGATCTCAAAGGTCTTTTCCAACCTAGTTAATTCTGTGATTTCATTCCTAGAACCAGAGAGGTCCTAACAGGCTCAGATCTTCTTGGCACAGCAACAGCAGCTCTAGAAAGCTCTCCTAAGCTCTCAATCCATTAAAAAGCACACAGGGAAATAAACCCAGGTGCTTCCCACAGGTGGTGCTGCTCTTTCAGCCACTGCTGCCTGAAGTGGCTGTGTCCCAGCCAGGGGGAGTCACGATGGAAAATGGGAAATCTGGGAAGCTGGGTAACTGTTAGCTTTGCTAACACTGAATACAGCAAAGTCTTTCATAAAAATAACAGGACTGATAGGAGTCAATGTGGTCAGAGTTTTACCAAAACAGCAATCATCTGTTCCTTTGAAAAATAAACAGAGCACAGAAAATACATGGTTTAATAGCAAAGTATTTGCTGACTTAGTTTGAAGTGGAGCCAAAAATACTAAAAAAAAAAAAAAAAAAAATTCAACACAGCCACTACCCAAAGCACCATGGACACATGGAGCAATGATATAGGATCCAAGAGAACAAATTATGGATTTCTATACCTGGTTAGGTAAGAAATGTAGGTCATGTATTACACAGGAAAAGCAAACAATACATAGGAGCAATGAGTGAGTTAAGTGAGGTCCTGGAGCTCCAAGCCACACAAACACATTCTCCCAGTGATCACACAGGAAAACCTTTCCATGTTTTCAACAATGGCCAGTGATAAATTCAGAGTCCCATGGAGAAATGCTTCTGTCTACACTGGCTTTTGAATCGTCCTTTAAAAAAAAGCATTTTTTAACCATAAACTGCCCTCCAGGAGCAGGTAACATGTATGAGTGAACTCAGGAATTGGAACAGTGATTCCAGGGGGTAAAAACCACTCAACTCCTGTCCTGCCAGGTTCATATTACTGAGTATTAACAGCAGCTTATTTGAGGTTAACACCAAGGTCTTTGACATGGTGCAATCCTGCTGGCAACAATGCCCCAGGAGAAGTTTGATGGCAAGGACATGGCCCCTGCAAGCTCAGGCTGATTCCCACCAAAGGGGCAAACTCAGGTTTTAAAATAACTTGAATAAAAATGCATTGCTAACACTCAGTGTGGTGTCAGCCAGTCTGACACCACGTGATTGTTCACCAGGCTAAATCCAAGCTGGAGACAAGAGCAACTAATGCAGGGATCTGGAATTCCAAATCCACTGAGACAAGCCCAGGAGGGGCAGGACTGAGCAAACACCTTCCTCTTGGTAGTAACAAGTCACTGTTGTGAAACCACTGCCTCAGGCATCAGTCCTGCATCTGCTCACATATCCAAACACCTGACTGTTCTCCCACCAGAAGAAAATTCCTCCTTTGGACAATTCAGGCTCTTCCATGAGGAAGTTTAAGTGCTCACAAACACTCCCCACTTGCCAAATCCCAGTAAAGTGCTCTACACTTAAATTTCCACATATTTAGCTGCTTTGTTGGACTGGGATGTGGATGCAGCTGGAAGTGTTTGGTTTGTGTTAAAATTCAAGCAGTTCCAATAGTCAAAATAAGCTGTAAGAGGCAGGTGCCTCCATGTTTCAAGAGCTACAAAATTCACCTTTTCTCCTAGAGGAGGAACACAAAGGGTGAAGAGGCAATTCACAGGGAAATGGGATAATGGATAATAGATCAGATGGTTTGTCCTGGGAGACCCTCTGGAATGAAATGAGGCATGTGGTACTTAAACACTACGAGACAATCACGCACCTGCTCCGAGGCTCCTTATGAATTCAGGAGAACAGATGGACCAAAATAAGTCTGGGCTGGATTTTATAGACTAATTTCCACTAAAACCCCTTTGCTTAAAGAATTGTGAACACTGTTAATAATAGGAACATAAATCTACCATAGAGGTACTGGACTCATCAAATCTGAATTTTACAAACCAATCATTCAAACCATCTCTAAATCAGAACAAATCCCTGCTTCTAAGCAGACCTTAGAAGAGAGAGACACTGCTGCTCTACACCCCAGCACTGATGCACAAACGTGACCCTGTTTCTTCAGCTGATGCCACCAAAAGCAACAATCCACAAAGAAATTATCTGGCAGGTCACAAATCCACTGAATTCTATTTCTCCCTCCTTCCCCCCCTCAATATTCACTTAAGTAATGGATTGAGTGTAAAAAAACTACTCAGAATCGTGGAAGCACAGAGCTGAGGTTGGAAAGGACCTCTGAGACACCAAGTGCAACCATAATCACCACAAAACCATATCCCCAAGTGCCACATTGAAAAAGATTTTTGAGCACTTCCTCAGATGGTGACTCCACCACTTCCCTGGGCAGCCCATTCCAATGCCTGAACACCCTTTCAATGAAGAAATTTTTCCTAAAATCCAGCCTAAACCTCCCCTGGCCCAGCCTGAGGCCGTTCCCTCTGCTCCTGTCCCTGTTCCCTGGGAGCAGAGCCCGACCCCCGGCTGTCCCCTCCTGTCAGGAGCTGTGCAGAGCCAGAGATTCCCCCTGAGCCTCCTGAGCCCCTTTCCCAGCTCCCTCAGGATTCTCCAGCCCTTTCCCAGCTCCATTCCCTTCCCTGGACACCCTCCAACCTCTCAGTGTCCTTCCTTCTTCCACTTATGGTGACAAAAAAAGAAGACAGTGGAGAAGAATTCATAATACACATGACAAGTGTTCACTTTCACTATTTATTATCAGAACTTGGCAGGTCTGTTATTAAAGTTAAGATCTTGCTCTTAAGTAATTGATCTGATTATTTCTGGATCACTCCAGCCATTCACAAAACCCCTGAAAATCTGCATTAGCTTGAACACCTGTTAAAAGGTTTATCCCTCCCATTGCTGATTATTGGATAATTATCCCAATGGAATCAATGGGAAAATTCTGGTTCAGCATGAGGCAGGAGCAAGAAATTTAAAAGTTTGCTCATTACAGACCCCATGCAAAGAAACACAGATCCAAACCATATCAACATCCCTTTGGCTTGAATTAATTTTGAATTAATACCCACTTCAAGCCTCAGGAGGGAACAGCTTCAACTCAACTGGCTTCAAGACTGAAGTCAAGTTCAAGTGGAAGTGTGACAATGGTTCTTGTTTCCACAGATAAATTAGATCCAGCATTTCTATAATAAATTCTGTGGGCTCTGAGAAATCTTATCCATGTTCTTGGGACATATTTGATTTTTTTAGGGATAAAAAGCACTCCAGAGCAAGTAAATGGAGAGTGGAGTATTTGAATATTAAAGATGACACAAGAAGCTGAGCTCTTCCCTGCCAGGAAAGGGCAGGGCTGCACCTACTGTCACTGAAGGTGACAGGACTTCACTTTTAGCAACTCAAACATTTATAAACCCACTAAACCAAATGGTTAAACACTTCCAAACAAGGCTGCTGTTCAGCACCTTTGAAGTCAGCCCCTGGAATGCTGGTGAGGTGTGGTGAACTACTGCTGGCTCTGCTTCTCCAGGCAGGATCTGCTGCAGGACCTCCTCCAGCTCTTGCACTGATTCCATTAGAACAGTTCAGACCTGGTACAGTCCAAAACATCCAACACCTTTCTACAGGAATCTTTATCCCACAAGAATGAGGCTCGCTTCAGTGTTGCTTCACTGACAACTAACAGTTACAAGGTAATTAGCAGAATGAAGAGTAAATTTAAAAAGTGAAGTGGAATGCACTCCTAAAACAAAAACTTCATTCAGCCTGTGCAAAAATAAATGGGAAAACAGTTCATGGAAAAAAACCATCATCATTATTAGCTCAATACAGATTTTTTTGGCTGCTCTGTTCTTGATGTCACACGGTGCATTTCCCAAGCAAATTCCCTTAGGTTCCTAAATTCAAGTTCATTGTGTAACATATGATTAGGCAAAGTGAATTTGGTGCTAATTAATATTGTTACTATCCAAGACCATTGTCTCACAAGGATTCCTTTATATGTTGTTCTGGTTTGAACGACAGGTGTTTGCTAAGCAAGGCAGGAGCCTCCTTTGAAATGGAAAATGTAAACCCCTCCCTCTGAATTATTATAATCTTGAAATTAAGGGGCTCTCAGGAAAAGATATGGGAATAGGAATAACAGTTCTTTACTAGGAAAATGAAAATATAAATGCAGTAGCACAAAAAAACCCCCCTGACAGTCAGAACACAGCCTGACACCCTGCTGGTCAGGGTGCTGGCAGCAGTCCCATCAAATGGTGGCTGCAGCCCCCTGCAGTGCCAGATGTGGTTCTGTTGGAGCAGGGATCCTGGAGGAGGGTCAGTTTTCCTCTGGAAGTCCCGTGGGGGTGTAGGTGGGTCCAGTCTTCCTCTGGGAATCCAGTTGTAAGGCTCTGTGGGTGGTGCTCCAAGCCTCTGATACATCCCAGGTAGGAATGCTTGGCTCCATCCCCCGGCTGGAGCATCTCCCAGTGGGATGATGGAATTGAGTGAGACTCACAGCCCATTAACACAAGATTTCCCCCTGGAGGGAGGATAAAGAACACTGCCCCACCTGGTTTTAACAGCTGCTGATAGAATACAGACTTCTGGTTACATCTTGCACTGCGACCTAAGATATGTAAAGCTCATTTCTGAAAATATTGAAGCTTTGAGACTGAACCATTTTATCACGTTTCAAATGAAGGCATGAGTAAGAAAAGAGCCAGAAGGGGAAGCCTCACATTTTTAACGTGGAATATCAAAAGGTGTGTGCAATCCACGTTGCCTGGAGTACCCAAAAATTCTCAAAGGACATGCCAGGCTTGGCAATGCCACCAGCTGGAAGCTACAAGACCTGTCCCTACAGCTACAGAGGTTGGATTCATGTGGTTTGGAAAGTGAGATCATTGTGAGATAGCAGTTCCTGAGACCAGTGAGTAAACACCTCTAAGCCTAGCCAGCAAGTGCTCTCAACATGGTCATCTGCTGAATCCATTAAATACCCTCAAACAGGCTAAAAATTAAGTTTGTCATTACTTATTCTATCCCTACAAAGCTCAAAAAAAAGCCATAAAGGCAGCTGACACAGATCACTTAAGAGCTGCACTGCTGTCTCTGTGAGGGCTTGACAACTCAGTTTCAACCCAGCAAGTAAGTGATGGTTTTTTATAACTCATCATCCCATTGGTGAAATAAAAATATCAGAATATTTCTCAATGGAGTTATGTCCATTCATGCTCCTGAGGCAAACAGTGCAGACAGGTGAAGGTGTTTGAAATGGATCCCTCAGAGCAACTCCATAGCTCCCAATATACAGCCTTGAGTTCTTTGCAAGTTTTAGAGGAGCCTGTGGAATTAGCACGAGTGAAAAATAGCACCTTATGCTATAAACTTGAAATAGCCATTGGTGCAGAATTTGGAAGCTGACTGGACAAGAACCCTCCTTCCCATTCACAAGATACCAGCCCAAAACAGCCTCATAACCACGGGGTCACTGCCCCCAGTTTCCCTTCAGCTGCAAACAAACTGCACTCAGGGTGACTATTCCTGACCCTGGCTCTGCAGCTGAACCCACAACCAGAATCTCCATGGCAGAATCATGGAATGGTTTGGGTGGGAAGGGAGCTTGAAGATCATCTCATTCCAGCCACAGCTGCTCCAAGCCCCATCCAGCCTGGCCTTGGACAATTCCAGGGATCCAGGGGCAACCACAGCTTCTCTGGGCACCTGTGCCAGGGCCTCTCCATCCTCACAGCCAAGAATTCCTTCCTAATATCTGATCTAAACCTACAGCTCATCACCCTGACAGCACTGAAGAGCTCTTGTCACAGCAGGGCAGGTGCTGAGTAGGCAAAGCATTCCCTTATTTCCCTGGTTTTACAGCACAATCTCAATGAGGAGATGAAACAACTGCAGGAAATGGAGTGACAGATTCATGAATAACTCCCCTAGCTCTGAAGTTCTGTCCTTAGAGTTACTGACAGTAGAGTTCTTGGGAGGGAAAGTCCATGCAGAGATTCATGTTATGATGTCCAGCATCCATGTAGGTCACAGAATGCAAGTTCAGATTTGTGTTTCCGTCTGCCATCCACTCCAGCAGAGAATCCCAGGATCACTGAGGCTGGAAAAGACCTCCAAGGTCATAAAGTCCAACCTGTGCCCCATCCCCACCCTGTCCCCAGCCCAGAGCACTCAGTGCCACCTCCAGGAATTCCTTGGGCACCTCCAGGGATGGGCACTTCCCTGGGCACTTCCAATCCCTGAGCTCCCTTTCCATGGGGAAATTCCTGCTGCTGTCCAACCTGAGCTCCCCTGGCCCAGCCTGAGGCCGTTCCCTCTGCTCCTGTCCCTGTTCCCTGGGAGCAGAGCCCGACCCCCGGCTGTCCCCTCCTGCCAGGAGCTGTGCAGAGCCAGAAGGCCCAGGGGGATGGGATGGGATTGCTGGGATGCCCTGGGCAGGACCAGGAGCTGGACTCAATGATCTTTGTGGGTTCCTTCCAACTCAGGATATTCTGTGATCCCATCCTCACAGAGTCCAAGGCAATGTAGAGAGGGCAGCATCTTTCCTCCTGTTCATAAAATGTTCATTTTTTACAATCACGTAGAAATCATCAATCTAATAATTACTGACCTACTTAAAGCCAGCCACAGCCACCTTCTCCTGCAAAGTTAAGACTCAGGTAAGACAAGAAACATCTTAAAAGGCACAAAAAATATATGGGCAGCTGTTTTAAGCCTCCTCATAGTCAGCAACTGTAGGCAGTAAAAGGAAGCAGCAAAAAGCAGTTTACACCACTGACCACCTTCAGCTGTGTTCACCTATCCCAAAGCAATTTGAGGAATCATGAAATATTTACAGTAAATTTATATCAACTGTTCAGTCTCTTCACTGTTAAGCACAATTTGATTTTGAGATATTTCACTCTTAAGTATGAAAGAGGAGAGGGAAAAAGGCTGCAAGGTGCAATCCTCTGGAAAAAAGTTATAGTTAATATCAGTTTGGGGCATATTTTAATAGGGCTGGCCAAGCAGAAGCAGCACATTCCCATTTGTTTCTGTGAGGAGAACAAAGAGCACTGCTCAGATTTCTGTTGTATCTCCCTGACTAAACAAGTTAACCATAAATCAGAAATTGTAACAGCAGGGCAGGTAGAGTTACACAAGAGTTACACCCTATGCCCACTCTCCCCGGGGGGAAAGCTGGAGAGTAACTCAGCCTGTTCACAAACAGCTCCCTGTTTGCAACCCAGCTCACATCCACACCATCCCAGCTTCCCCGAGTTTTGCAGGACCTCAAAGGGTCAGCATCTCTCCAGTTCCTTGAGGATGAGCTCAGAGAGGAGCAGAATTCCCCCCTTTAACACCCAGCTGCCAGCAGCAGTTCAGCGTGGCTCATGCTGGAGTGGAGCATCAGGAGCCATGGGAAAGTGCTGGCACCAGGGAGGGAATTCTCCAGTTCCAAGGAGGAAGAGCAGCAGCCCAGGGCACTCACTTGCTCTCCACAACCACATTGTATTTTTTCTAGGTGATGGTACAGCTCAAGGATTGTCACAACATCACTTGGTAACACCACAAGGGCTCGGTGTTGGAATTTTATTTTGTGCATATTTAAACAGGGCTGAATGGAGGAAGACATTGTTTTTTCCACTTGCTTCATCCAACTCCTGCTTTAAGCCAACTGCTTACTCTAAAAGTAGCAGAATTACCCAGTTAAGAACAACAACAAAAAAAATAATCTTAAGGAAATCTGCATCACTTCAAACAAAATGCACATTCAGAGACTGTGAAGGCAAAGTCACCTTTGTGTTCCCTCTCACTACTCTGTACTTAGCAACCAAGATTCTTCAACACAGATTTCTATAAAAATGTGCTTTTTAAAGAGCCAACCCTTCAGTAAGCTCAGAAGAAAAAAAAAAAAAAAAAAAGAAAAGAGAAATCAAACCATCCTGGCTGCCTTATTCCTGGCAGGAAAAATGGCAGGATGGATTCTCCGTCCATCTTAGATTGACATAAATAGTGCCGGAGTTTTTCAGTTCCATAAATCCTGCAGCTCAGAAAGAAGACTCTCAAAAACCTTGTATGCCTGATTTTATCTCTTTTTTTTTTTATTATTTTTATTTTACTTGTCTTATTTTGGGGGAACTTGGATATGATTTACAGTGTTTCTTTTCCAACCCAGGATCACTGCATCATCTGAATAAGGGAAGCTGCGAGTAGTTAAGTATCAGAAAAGAAGCTTTTTTCTGGTTTTAATTATATCCTTCTACATCCTGTGTGAAGTATTCTTTCCAGCTACATTTTATCCACATGGAGGTTTCACCTGAATGAAGAGGCTCTTTCCCCTTACTACAGCAGGCACAAGACAGGAAGAGAAGAATAAGAAAAACATGAACACATCTCAATTTTACAAAGCAGAGGTGTTTACAGAAATATGAAACTGGAAGGGAATTTGTATTCAGGGGAAGATTTCTGTCTCAGTCTAGAATTCAACGCTCAAGGTAGGGAAATCTCTGGTGAGCCCTCAGAAACAGCTTTATTTAGGATATTACTCCAATACAGGGCTTTTCAGAGCTTTTAGATATTCCAAGGTTACCCAAGAGCAGGGTAACACATCATCCACCCATCCTCAAAGGCTGCAGCCTGTTAACTTCTCACAAGCACCCTCCAAGCTGGTGCTCAGATTGAACTTTCAAGCGGGTTAAAATCGGGCAGAAAGACACTTTGACTCCCTAATTTGTAGCGGGCTGAGAGCAATTAAGCAGTCACATATCTAATGACTTATAGCACATCTTAAAACGTTCCCGTCTGGCCTAAGCGTTGGCAACTGAATGAAAGCATGGCAAGTTAATGACGGTGAACCCCGACACCAGGATCAATACCCGAGGGATGCTGAGTGACAGCAAACGACAACATTTCTTTTAGCTTAACACCAGCAACTCCAAATGTTTGCCATCACATCCGTCTAAATAAATCCCAGTCTCACCAAGATGCTTTGCCACTGGACAGCTACTCCTCCTTTCCAACTTTTTCCAGAGGGAACTTTCAAACAGATGCTTTTATCTAGAGATGCATTTATTTCCCTTCCTAAAGCACTGGTTTTCCATGCAACGGGCAGGACTGTTCCCCCAGCAGAGACTTTGAGAAGCAATCAGGGAAGGCTTATATCGCTGCTGTTGATCTGCTTGTGATCCCCTTCTCATTTAAATGTCACAAGCCCGTAAAAACTCCATCCATCCTCTCCTTGTGCCCTCAGCTGACCATCCCCATCATCGACCAACTGCCAGCCTCTGGAGCTGCCATTTACCACTGGGCTAAAGCACGGTTTAAAATGAGAACCGAAGACACAGCCCGGTGCCATTCCAGCGTGCAAAAAGCAGGATACCCACCTTATGGCAGCCAGGATAGGTTGCCATGGTATTGAGGGTAGAGGTGCTGGGATTCTTGCTGGTGCTGGCCATGAGACTCTGGATCTGGGTGAGCTCCTGCCTCAGCACCTGCTTCTGGTGGAAGCTGAACGCCGGGTGGTTGGATGCCATGGTGAAGAGCAACAGGAACTCATCCCCCGTGCGGCCCTCGTTGAGCTGCAGCCCGTAGTTGTTGATGACCGAGTCGATGTGGGTGAGGGTGCGGAACAGGACCCCGGCGGCCTCCCGGTGGGCAGAGCCGAGCAGGGCGAGGGACACCAGGAGTTTGCTGCGCACCACCTCGTCCGTCAGGTTGGTGAGGCTGCCCAGGTCGGCGGGGTTGTTGGCCTTGATCTCGGAGTCGCGCAAGGAGTGATAATCCTTGCGAGCCAGGTCCTCCAGGCAGGCGCCCAGGAAGCGCAGCTCCAGCGGGATGCACAGGTCCAGGAGGCCGCACAGGAACTCCACGCGCTGCGGGGAGGGCAGCTCGGAGAACCAGCGGTACACGCCGTCCCGCTGCAGCCGCGGGCACCGCTTCTCCACCATGGTGCCCCGCGCCGAGCACGCCCCGGCCGGGGCTCGCACACCCGGCCTGGGGCAGCCCCGGGCGGGCAGGGCCGGGCCGGGCCCCGCTGAGGGCGGCGCAGGCCCG
>VWYI01002237.1:111389-125995 GCA_013399455.1 Anthoscopus minutus
ATATATTTTATATATTATGTTACTACATAATAATACAATATATATAATAATATATATAATATAATTACTACTCCAAGCCTGCCAAAACTCACCCAGTATCAGGTAACACCCCAGTTATGGAATGAATTTCCTTCTCCATCCCAGAGAAGCCCCTTTGGAGGAGCAGAATATCCTCAGGTCTGGGCTGCTCGCTGCAGATTTTAAAATGTCTTGCTTGGTTTTGAAGCTTTGGAAAAACAAAGTTCTATAATTTTATGGAAGGGTTGGCGAAGCTATTGGGATCAGTCATAGAATCCCAGACTGGTGTGGGTTGGAAGGGATTTCAAACCCCATCCCATCCCACCCCTGCCATGGCAGGGACACCTTCCAGTGTCCCAGGCTGCTCCAAGCCCCATCCATCCTGGCCCTGGGCACTGCCAGGGATCCAGGGGCAGCCACAGCTTCTCCAGATACCCTGTGCCAAGGCCTGCCCACCCTCCCAGCCAGGAATTCCTTCCCAAAATCCCATCCATCCTTGCCCTCTGGCACTGGGAGCCATTCCCTGTGCCCTGTCCCTCCCAGCAGTGTGGAGACTCTGGTGCAGCTGCAGCTGACACATGGAAGAAACAAAATGAATCCTTGGCTCAGGAGATATCTTTGTCCCTGCCCTGCCTCTGCAGATCCAGCCCTGTGCCTCGCTTTCCCCACCTGCCTGTCCAGCCTGGGATCCTTTGGAGCACGTGGATTTCTGCTTAATGAGGAGACAGGAACCTTCCTGGGATGAGTCTCTGGAAAGCTACAGGTGATAGCAGTGAGGGAGGGGAAGGAAACGTGGCCAGATCCCAAAGCCTGGTGCTGCCTGACTCTGCAGCACATCCTGACAGCTTTTCCTGTGGGTTTCAGCCAAGGTGGCTCAGGTTTGGAGCCGTCTGCTCCTGTCCCAGGTCACAGTGGGTGATCCAGAGCAGATGGGAGGAAGGGCTGACCCTGAGCCACACCAGCAGGACTGATCCTCGCTCTCCTGACTGGGAATTCAGGACAAAGCAGGAGCAGCAGTGTCCTGACCAGGTGGGTGATGGCTGCGTCAGCAGCCGGCACACAGCCCCCTCTTCCCCTGGTTTTTGGAAGAATTTGGTGCTTCTGAACCCAAAAGTCAGGATCATGCGTTGGCAATTATTTCTGGCTGACAGACAGAAAAGCAGGGATGGTAAATAGCAAGAGACTTGTCTGAGACAGCAGTTTTCCAATGAAACCAAGCTTGGCTGGGGGCTGGTGTTGGCTGTGGCCACCCTTCTGGCCCTGGTGGCTTCCCTGGTGTCATGAGGATGGATTTTGTGGATCACACGTGGAGCTTGGACAGACCACGGGCTGCCCATCCCCAGCTGTCTCCTTGCTGCTGTGGCCAAGGGACCAGAAGAAACCCTGTCCCCAATCTGTGCTCCCTGTGAGCACCCTGATTTCCCAGGATGGGAACAGCAGGATCTGGGGCTGCAGCCACATCCTCATGGGAAGAGCCACCCACGGATGGTCTCATCTCACACTGCTGGAGAGTCTTCCCAGAATGATCTCGAAGCATTCTGGGGGTTAAATATAAACCAGAGGTATCTGGGGAGGAGGATGGGGTGGGATTCAGGGCTCAGAGTGGCACAGCTGAGCAGTTTGGGATGGGAAGGGCAGCCAGGACATGTGAGGACACAGGAGGGAGCACAGGCCAGCAGAGTGCACAGAGCAGCAACTGGCAAAGCTGGGGCTGGGCCAAGAAAATAAACATAGGAAGTGCTTGAGACTGATGAGAACCATGGGCAGCCTGCTCCTGTTTAAGGAGGTTTTTTTGGGACACTGGAGCAGGCGCCTGTTGCAGACAGAGCGAGACCTCAGCCCTGTTCAAACTTTCATTGACTTCAGCTGGGCCAGGGTTTCATTTCAGATGGTTCTGGTTTTCCCCAGGATGTGATTTCCCCATTTTGGGATGTATCCCTCTACCACTCACTGCCCCGCAGGAATTTTGGAGACTTGTACAGAGATTTAGGGATGGATTGTGTCGGGGCTGGGTGCTGCCAGCATGTCAGGAGGAGCAGAGGCTGCTCTGCAGCACTCCAGAGCTGTGTGTGAGCACTCAGGATCGATAAATCCAGAGCTGAAGGCCAGTTCTGAGTGCTCAGCAGCTCTGCTAATCACTTGGGTGCCTGCACACAGAATGAAAGCCAGTTCCTTCCAAATGTTATCTTCCAACAAATAACCTGGAGGCTTTTCACTCCAAAGGTTGACTTGGGCCCCTTAGTTTAAAATTTCAGCCCCCTGTGTGCTCCTGTCCCCTGATGAAGATGGGGGCATTCAAGGTTAAGTGACAAATTGGAGCAGGTTTTCATCTGGCGTCAGCTTTCACCCTGAGTTCTCCAGAATTAACCATCCAGGATTCACAGGGTCTTGAAAATCTGTCAGATCATGAGGGAAGTCTGAAGGGAAGGCTCCAGCAATACTGGGAAATATGAGCAGAGGGTAAAAGAGGAGCTTGGGGTGATTGTGAGAGGAGGTTCTCTAGGAGGTGGATGCCAGGGAAGATTGTATTCCTGGCTGGAAATGAAGCTGGGTGTGAAGTGGATGAGGACAGGGAATGCAGCCTCCAGCTCTGCTCCTCTTTGGGGAGCTCCATTCATCCCACCATGTCTGGGATGAGTTTCAGTCCAAATCCAAAGGTTCCCTCACTTCAGAACAGTTTCCACTGGGATTTATCAACACCTGGGCTCCTTTGTTTCAGCAGGACCAAGGTGTGAATCTCATCCTAGGGAAAATCCAAACATCCTCCTCTTCCCCATCCTTGCTGCTCCTGCTGGTGCCTGGCAGTGACAGCTGAGTTAATCTGGTTTAGAATTCTCAGGGCTTCATCTCTGAAGGTCTCACTGTTGTAGGGTGACGTTCCTTTATCCCTCGCCCTTTCTTTTCCTCCTGGATTATCCCATGTTAATAGTACCATGTAATACAGTCTGTTATTAACTGCTCCCGAATCCTGGTTGCTGATTCCTTAAGCAGATCTCAAAACCCCGTGAATCTGCCTTGGAGTTTTCTGAGGGATTGTTTTGTGCTTTGCTTTTTTTTTTTTTTTCTTCCTTTTTCTTCTTTAAATCCAAAGCATGAAATTTCTGCTCTGGCTTTTGGGAAGCAAAGGAATTTCTCATGTTTGGATAGACCAGACATAATATTCCAGATTGAAATGTGCGTCTGTTTAAATCCCTACAAGACAGGCTACAAGAAGGAAACCTTGTTTGAAAGCCTACATTAAATATGGAATAAATCCTTCCTTAGGTATTTATCTGCCCAGAAAACAGATCCTTGACCACCCTTGTCTGACAACATTTCATAAGAAAAGAATATGAGTAACGTCAACTTTTTTACATCCCTGTGTCTTCTTGGTTCCCTGAGAGACATTTCTTCTTCGGTATGAATTATAAATCCCTACTGCTACAGTCCAAACAATTCTGGGAACTTCTGCCACTGGCTTTCAGAGCCCAGGGAAATCACAGTGTCCTTTGCATTTACAGTGCTCAGAGCATTTCCAAACATTCATTATTCACACAGGAATTCGTCCATCAGCAACTCCATTAAACTGAGAGCGGGAGCCCTGCTGTCTCATCAGGTGCCAAAAGACTTGGTTGAGGTTTATTTCTTCCAATGAGAGCAGATTCTAATCCCAAGGGTCAGAGCAGCACCTTTTGCAAAGGGTTAGACCAGAGGAGTGAGTGTGTCCTTGGTCCCTGCCTCAGTTTCCCCATCAGCGGTGGCACATTGAGTCTGCTGGGGGCTTAAGGAAATAATAATAATAATTAATAATAATAATAATAATAATAATCACAATCACAATCACAATCATAATCATAATCATCATCATAATCATCATCATCATCATCATAATAATAATCACAATCATCATAATAATCATAATCATAATAATGTAATAATAATATTGTAATCATTATTATTACAATACTTGTAAATCCCAGCTCCCACAATCTAGGAGTTCCTAGGGATCCCAGAATCCTGGAATGGTTTGGGTTGGAAGGGACCTTAAAGATCCATTCCACCTCCACCAGATGCCATGGCCAGGGACATCTGCCACTGTCCCAGGTTGCTCCAAGCCCAGTCCCAACCTGGCCTTGGACACTTTCAGGGATGAGGCAGCCACAACCTCAACTCCTCTGGATTACAAAAATTATCAGAATTTTAAAAACCCCTGACTTTCTGTATCTGTTAAGCCAGAAAAAAACCAAACTCTCGGCAGGAAATACCCCAAATACCCTCAAAGCAAAAAAAAAATACCCTCCAAGTTGTTTATTTTTTAACCTCATGCAGCTTGAACCTTGTCTCAAGGCTGAGGAGGCACAGAGGGAGCAGAAATGGCTTTTTCTCCAGATTTGGCAAAGCTTTGGGATGCGGAGAGCAGGATGAGCCCCACACCAGCTCCTCCAGCCCTTCCCAACATCGGGCAGGAGCAGCCTTTGCCCGTGGCAGGGCTGGAGCTGGAAGCCAGAACACCAAGCCTTGCTCCAAAGCAGGTTTCTTGTCCTCACATTGTGTCAGCACTTCCTGACGATCCCAGCGGGAACACGCGGGCGACAGATGTCCCTTAATCATCGGCAGCGTTCCCGCTCCTCGGGCTCAGACAGAAAATTCTCAGCCTTGAAATGAAGGCCCTGCTTGGTTTGGTTAAACCTGGCTACCTCAGGTTTATTCACAGGCATCTTTCAGCTATGGAAAATTGGTCAGCTTGGGGTTTCTGCCCTGGCAAGGGATGTCCCAGAGCTCCAGGCAGGGCAGGAGGGTGGAAAATCCAGGGAGATGGGGCTGTCTGGGGAAGGCACGTCCCTGCAAATAAGGAATTTTCCAGCTGGGATGAGAAGGGTAAAGAGTCACTCCCTGTGGCAGGCTGTGTCCTCCTGGAGATGGATCTGGGGTTTGTCATGGGCAGACAGCTCAACACTCATTTTTTGCAGGGTGATCCAGTGAAGTAAAAGAGCAAGTGAAGCCTGTTGGGGGAAATCCCATTGGTTTCCCCTGGTTTTATTTTTCACCTTCCGAGATCACAAATAATCTAACTCTGTCCCTCAGCAAGCATGAGAGAGGGATGGAGGGAAGGAGGATGGGATCCCACTGCAGAGTCATGTCCTGCTCCTCTTCTCCTTGGCTGATGCCTCCTTCACAGGCACTTACAGGGGATGGCAGCTGGTTTAATTGAGCACAGCTGCTGAGTGCGTTCCACAGCACACAGGAACTCAAACCTAGTCATCCATCCATCCATCATCCATCCATCCATCTATCCATCCATCCATCATCCATCATCCATCCATCCATCCATCCATCCCTCCATCCATCCATCCATCATCCATCCATCCATCTATCCATCCATCCATCATCCATCATCCATCCATCCATCCATCCATCCCTCCATCCATCCATCCATCATCCATCCATCCATCTATCCATCCATCCATCATCCATCATCCATCCATCCATCCATCCATCCCTCCATCCATCCATCCATCATCCATCCATCCATCTATCCATCCATCCATCATCCATCATCCATCCATCCATCCATCCATCCCTCCATCCATCCATCCATCATCCATCCATCCATCTATCCATCCATCCATCATCCATCATCCATCCATCCATCCATCCATCCCTCCATCCATCCATCCATCATCCATCCATCCATCTATCCATCCATCCATCATCCATCATCCATCCATCCATCCATCCATCCCTCCATCCATCCATCCATCATCCATCCATCCATCTATCCATCCATCCATCATCCATCATCCATCCATCCATCCATCCATCCCTCCATCCATCCATCCATCATCCATCCATCCATCTATCCATCCATCCATCATCCATCATCCATCCATCCATCCATCCATCCCTCCATCCATCCATCCATCATCCATCCATCCATCTATCCATCCATCCATCATCCATCATCCATCCATCCATCCATCCATCCCTCCATCCATCCA
Source organism: Anthoscopus minutus (assembly GCA_013399455.1). Taxonomy (NCBI): domain Eukaryota; kingdom Metazoa; phylum Chordata; class Aves; order Passeriformes; family Paridae; genus Anthoscopus; species Anthoscopus minutus. The sequence goes on from VWYI01002237.1 coordinate 117,386, forward strand.
TCCATCATCCATCCATCCATCTATCCATCCATCCATCATCCATCATCCATCCATCCATCCATCCATCCTCATGGAATGGCTTTTAGCTGTCAGAGAGTGGGTTTAGATCAGATTTTAGGAAAGAATTCTGTGAGGGTGGTGAGACCAGAGCAGCTGTGGCTGCCCCTGGATCCCTGGCAGTGCCCAAGGCCAGGCTGGATGGGGCTTGGAGCAGCCTGGGACAGTGGGAGGTGTCCCTGCCATGGCAGGGCTGGGATGGGATGGGTTTTAAGGGCCCTTACTACCCAAACCATTCCAGGATTCTATTCCATGCATCAGCCTCCCCTTGCGCATCCCTTCCAGCTGATTCCAGCCCTATTCCTTCTCTCCTGAAAGCACACGGAACATCCATGCTCTGAGGAGCTCTCAGCCTGCCTGTGATTCCCACATCCCCAGCTCCTTCCTTCAGGCTGCCTGATGGATGCTGGGGAGAATCCAGCCCTGGGTGAAAAGATCCACCTGAAATGGAGGACATACATGGTTTTGAAAATGCAGAATTTTAGAAGCCTATTGCATGCTTAAACAGGTGATGGGGAAAATAAGGGACTTAAGCAGAAACAGAATGTAACAAATCAAATAGGAACACAGTTGCTAGAAATAACCATAAAATAAGGAGTATTGCAAAGAAATCAGAGGAGCAAGGCTTAGGTATTGCTAGAAATCTGCAAAGCAGGAACCTGTGGCTCCAAAAGCAGCCAGGCCCAGGCAGGTGACATCCAGCAGGACAGATCTGTGGCCATGATTTTCTGAACCTGAGAGAGTTTTCAGCCTGGCAGGGGCTGATCTGTTCCCAAGGGAAAATCTTTTGGGAACTTCTCTTTCAAGGACTGGTTTTTGTAAATAGGTTTTGGTTCTCCAAACAATGTCACACACATGTTCTGAGTGGGTTTTTCTCTGTTCCACCAATGGCACCAGAGAGGTTCCTTTGGCCAATCCTGTTCACCTGTATGGGAACACCTGATAAAAAGGGCTGCAAACCCCAAATAAAGGCTTCTGCCTCACTGGGATCAAACCTCACTGCTGTGATGTGAATCCACTCTGCTATCTCATGTCCTCTAGCCACACAGAGCCACCTGAAGTGAAGCCAAACCTCCCCTGTGCCTGCCCAGGAGCTGAGGAGGAGATCCAGCCTTCATCCCCCGAGCGCCGGGAGCTGTGGCTGCTCGCTGTGCCCCGGAGCGAGAGAGGGGCTGGGCTCTGGGGTCCGTGTGCATTTGTACCTGGAACCTGCCCTGAGCAGGTACCCATGGCTTGGAGGGGACATCCCCCAGGTGTCCCAGCTGGCAATAAAACATCCCAGCAAATTCCAGTGGCCAGGCCTTTCACTCATGAAATCACACCTGCCCACAAGGAAAAACCATCCCAACCCATTTCCTGCTGCCAGCCTTTCCCTCCCATGTGCTTGGCTGATCAGGGTCAGCTTCTTTGCTGCTGTTTTTGTGCTTCTTGATTTCCACACGGAAACTGGCTCTATTTTTACCCGGCTCAAGCTGATTAGCTTGGCAGTAATTGGCAGGATAAACAGACACGTCCTGCGTGCAGCAGGTTAATGCGATACAGGCAGTGACCAGGGAATGCACTCAGCCCATGCCCAGCACGGGGAAGACAATCGAGGTAATTTATTGTCCACATGCCTGGAACATGCTCATTATCCAGCCCCATCCTTCCTCTCCCTGCGAGCCCATTTCCCCTCGCAGGGCTGCTGCACAATGCCAAATGTTTCATCCTTTTCTCCTCAGCTCTTCCCAACCCTCCAGAAAAACCCAAGGACATGCAGGAGTTTTCCTTTCTGGTTAAACCAGGTCTTGGCTTTTCCTGACCTGTGAGATTATTAGCATTGAAGCAGCCACATATTAAAGAAGAAAAATGCTACTTACAACTCCAAGGCTGACCTTGTCCAAGTAATGTAATTTCCCACCATTTCAATCACTTCCATAAGTTCCAGTCTTCCGGAAGATTAGCAGCAGTTCTGCTTGCTGCAATATCATTCTGGGCTTTAATTGGTTTGGGGGGTAATTTAGCCTGAGACCAAGTGGAGAGAAGAAAACTTAGGGGCAACATCAGGTGATGTTACACTCCTGGAATTCAATTCACTGCAGGAGGGATGGAGCAAGAAGCAAAAATCGAAATCATTCTGCTTTCCAAAGCTGCGCGTTTCAATCTAATGTTGGGAGACCTTGGGAATATTTTGGCTCTTGTGCTTGGTGGTGGCTGTACCACCACCTGTTTCATCCCAGGAGAGGAGTGGAAGGTGAGCAATCCTCAGAGAGGTTCCGAGCCAGGCAGGGAGGTGCCCTGTTTATTCAAACACATCTGTACATGCATCAGGCTTCATCCCATCTCAGAGGGCTTCTCGTGCCTCCAGCCACTGCAGGATTCCACAGCCACCCCTGATCCTCCCATGATGCCAGAGAAGTGGTTTTTTGGGGAGTCCCACTGTGCAGGGATCTGAGCTGGAGGCAGGGAATAAACCTCTCCTTTTTCTTGCTGCCTGCTCTGAACCCCAGCCTTTTCCTCCGTGCAGGTGGCACAGGCAGGACATTCAGTCACAGAATCACGGAATTGTTTGGGTTGGAAGTGATAATAAAATGACCCAGTCCCAGCCCCTGCCATGGGCAGGGACACCTTCCACTATCCTGGGCTGCTCCAGCCGGCCAGAGATCCAGGGGCAGCCACAGCTGCTCTGGGCACCTGTGCCAGGGCCTGCCCACCCTCACAGGGAAGAATTTCCTCCTAATATCTGATCTAAGTCTCTGTGAGTTCAAAACCACTCCCCCTTGTCCTGTCACTCCATCCCAGAGCTGCCCTGCTCTGTGCCTCCCTCCCTGTTTACAGCTGAACCTCGAGCCCTCTCACTTTTGCAATTTAATTCATTTAATGCAGGCCCTGTTGATTTGGTATTTTTCCCAATCAATCCACGGCAGGGACCAAGCCCAGGGCTGTGCAGAAGGCTGAGGAATTCCACTGGTGTGATTATCCCTACCCCACATCCCCATCACCCCGCAGCTGAAAGCCAGAGCTCTCCACTGCCAGTTTCCCTCGGCCGCTCATTACACCACCCTCCCTAATTACCAATTCTTGCCATTACAGCGCCCTCCTTTAATTACCCACTGCAGCGTTTGTGGTTCCAGCAATTGTCCAAGGAATCTCCCAGCCTCAAACGCTTCAAACCCGTGGTGTTTTTTCCCCCCTCGGAGCCTGCCCGTGGTGCTGGCTTTTCCCGGTCCTCTGGGACTTCCAGTGGCTTTTCCAAGACCTACTGGAAACCACCATTAACTGTGCAGACAGCTCCTTGGCCACCTCCTTTACAGCCCTCTCAAGTTACTCGGATGTGCTGGTTTAAAACCACTGTGCTCCATCAGCTGGATGCTCCTGGGCACTCCCAGGATGTATTTCCTTAACATCTTGTCCTTTTTCCCACCAAATACCAGGATAATCCCTCACTGAGCACTCCTGCTTTTTCTGTGCCATTGATTAACCTCCCATTTCTGTGTAGGATCACCCCACTGCTCAAAACTCATGGAAAATATCCTTCTGTCTTTAATTTCCCCAGCTTCTGAGGTCTATTCCTTACAATCAGTTTCTCTTTTCTTCCTTTTGTGTGTTTATATTTGTATGTCAGTCTTGGCAGCTCTTTCCCATCCTTTACAAGTGGTGCTGGTTATTTTAACAGAGATTCCTGCTTGTGTTGCTGCTTTTTGGATAAATTATTCTTAAAGGTTTCTCCCTTTTCAACATGTTTTTCACTTAAAGTCCTTCTCTGAATTGATCTGACTTGTAATTATTTTCTGATTTTGGAAACAGTGGCAAGTAAATATATATATTTTTACATATTACTGCTTTAAGCTTTACTTTATCTGCACATAACAAATATAATCGAGCCATGGAGGCCTGTGCCTGGTATAGTGAGAAATCCACCCTCACCTGCTGGAGTGAGGATAAATGTGGAATTCCTTCATGCTGGACAATCTTTCTTTTTTTTTTTTTCCATTAGGATATTATCTTTCCCCCTCCCCCCAAAAGTTCTAAGGATATTTTAATATTGGAAGCTCAGGACCTCCAGCATCCATCACTCAGGCAGAATTCCTCAGGGATCCCAAGGTTTTTATTAGATATTACAGATGTGGCTGCTTAAAGGAGCAGAATGTGTCGAGTCCCTGCTGCAGACCCTTCCTGCCTCATGCTTTATTTCCCAGGATATTGATCCAGAATCACTCTGGGTCATTTATTTCCTTGTTGTTAATGACTCAGAACCCGAGAGTGCCATGAGGGAGATCGTGTGCTCCCAGCCAGTCCCAGCGGGATGCCAATCAGGACTGGCAGGTCAAGACCTCCAAGCAGGAGTGGAAATCAGATGGAGAGGGTGGTTATAACACAGGGCTGCAGCATTCCAGGCAGGAAAATCCCCTGGCTCCCTGGGGCACTGGGAGCAGGACTAAGGTGTGGATTTAATGCTTGGACTCGGTGACCTCGGGGGTGATGGAGTGGGGTTTATAAGAGCTTGGAGTGACAGGCCAGCAAGGAATGGCTTCAGAGTGAAACAGGGGAGGTTCAGATGGGCTATTGGTGTTGTTAGTGGACATGAAATAGAGGAGTGAATTCAAATCACAGCAGTGAGGTTTGATCCCAGTGAGGCAGAAGCCTTTATTTGGGGTTTGCAGCCCTTTTTATCAGGTGTTCCCATACAGGTTAACATGACTGGCCAAAGGAACCTCTCTGGTGCCATTGGTGGAACAGAGAAAAACCCATTGAGAACATGTGTGTGACATTGTTTGGAGAACCAAAACCTATTTACAAAAACCAGTCCTTGAAAGAGAAGTTCCCAAAAGATTTTCCCTTGGGAACAGCTCAGCCCCTGCCAGGCTGAAAACTCTCTCAGGCTCAGAAAATCATGGCCACATATTGGGAAGGAAATCCTGATTAGGATGGGGTACTAAGAAGGTGAGGTCCTGGCACAGGAGCCCAGAGCAGCTGTGGCTGCCCCTGGATCCCTGGCAGTGCCCAAGGCCAGGCTGGATGGGGCTGGGAGCAGCCTGGGACAGTGGGAGGCGTCCCTGCCATGGCAGGGGTGGCACTGGATGGGCTTTGAGGTCCCTTCCAACCCACACCAGTCTGAGATCCTGGGATTCCAGGATTCTCTTCAGCAATTCCACCATGCTCCACTGTTTTTCTGCAGTTCTTTTTTTTTTTTTTTTTGCATCCTGTCATTTCCCAACTGCATTATTTTTTGGAGTGTGGACTGGTTGCATCATTCCTCCTCCTTCCCATCACCAGCCTGATGTGCCCTGAGCTTGGCTGGCATGGATACCCCCAGGAGCTTTTCCCTTTGCTCCCTTTGCATCTCTGCATTCCCATCATGATGGAAAACACCCATTGCTCCCACTGCCCAATCCTACTTTTTCTTCCCCCATCCACTCTCAGTGATTTATTAGAAGCTGATTTGCCTTTGTATTTTTTCATCATTATTTTTTTTTATCCCAAACTTTATCTCACTCTTCCCCTCATCTACAGGTGCACCAGGTATTTAAAGAAAGAACCTGTCAGCCATATCTAATACCATCTGTATCCTGTGGTAGAAAAATCCCTGGAATTAGTCAAATCCCCCAGAGAAATCCTGCAGCCCAGCTTTCCAGACCTGGCATGGCAGGAGCAGCTTCCAGAGGGAAAAGCCTGCTGGCATTCAGGGCTGGTGTGAAATCCAATCTGGAATTTCCCCTCCCTCAGCCTCCCTCACATCAGCAGCACTGAGGAAATCTGAACTGGACTCCCAAGGCCGCTCACTGGGGCAGGAGTTTTTATTTTAAGCTAAATCCTGACCTTTGGAGAAAGTCTGGGGAAAGTAGGTTTATTTAGGGATAAGCTCAGGGCCAGCAGTGTCAGGGCTGGCCACCACACCATGATCACCCTGGCAGCTATAAGGGCTCATCCAGCCCCTTCTCCTGGCATTCCCAGACAGAGAATCATGGAATTGTGGGATGTTTTGGGTTGGAAGGGATCTTACAGCTCAGCTCATCCCATCCCTTAGGGACACCTCCCATTATCCCAGGTTGCTCCAAGCCCTGTCCAACCTGCCCTTGGACCCTTCCAATCCCATTTATTTCCCTTCCAATCCCATTTATTTCCCTTCCAATCCCATTTATTTCCCTTCCAACGTGGCTTTTGGCAAGATTTGGAGTCTCCTGGAGCCCACTTGAAACCGTTTAATAAGCAGAATGTCCCTTTCTGACCAAACCCTCTGCTCCAGCCACAGGGCACTGGGACAGGCTGGGGACACCCCAGGAAACCAAAATCAGCTCCTGGCCACAAGATTTGCTCACAGCTGCGTTTTTAGAGTGGAACCTGCTCATTCCTTGGCTACAAAGGTGCTGTTCCCAAATAACCCTCATTTTAAAGCCGCGTCCTAATAGTAGATCCCATTCTCCTCTCTTCCTTCAGCAGATTGTTGGGAATTTCTTTTTTTATCAGGTACCATTAAACTTGCTGTTATTTTAAGCACCTGTTTTTTGAAGAGCAGCATCCCACGTTGTTCAGAAGGGTGTCACACCTTGGTGCTTGCCTCAGATCTCTACATCCCACCAAATCCTCCCCAAAGGAATAGCTGGCCGATAATTAATGGGCTAATTAACATGTAAACCGACTATAGCTGTCTAAAACTACCGAGAAAGCAACAGAAGGGGACCGGAATTTCTTTTGTTCTCTGCCAAAATTTTTATATACATTTAAGCAACTTCAGTTCTGGTGTTTTTCTTGGAAAGTTTGGGGGTTTCCACCCAAATTCTCTTTCTGTGGGGAAAAAAAAAAAAGAGTTTGCAGTTGCCAAAAAATGCAGCACCTGGAGTGTGGGATTTTTAGGGAAGGAAACAATAAAGCCCCCCCAATGTATAATGAGCACAGTTCTTGAATTCACAAAGGACTCGGTGTAGTTTGAAAAGACATTTTCTTCTGGAAAGAAATGCTTCAGTGGGAAAATTTCCACCCACTCCAGTTGCATCTCTTCCCTCCAGCTCCGAGAGAGAGAGAGAGAGAGAGAGGAAGGTTTTCTTCCAGAGGAGGGTGGTGATGTGTTTCCATGGATGGACAAGAAAATGCATCGAGAGAGAGGAAGAAAAAAACTGAAAAAACAAAAAACCAACAAAAAACAGCTGAGTGGGAAGACACAGCCTGAAAGTTCCCAGTGGGTGGGCAGTGAGGCAGGTACCGAGCACAGGCAGCCTTTCCAGAGGGGATGCACAGCCTGAATCCCGCAGGGTCCCATCACCAGCAGCTACACTCTTTATTTTTTTATTCCTTGGAGTCCTGGCCGGGCTGGGTCTGGCTCAAAACCACCACTCCAGTAACTCTGGTGGCGATGGCAAGGATGCAAATCCGAGCCTGTGCGTGGAGATTTTGGGGAAAAGCTGAGTTTTCCCCTCCACCGCCCAGATTTTGCTTTATAAGCACTTGTGAGCATCTTTTAAATTATTCCCCAGCAGAGCTCACACTTTAACACCGGTGAGTGAATGCCCTGGTGTATTCACACGAGTATATAGATATTTGCGGGCACACGGACCCGCACACGCACCCCGGTGCCGCAAAGATCCCAGCACGTTCCGATCCAGCGGGATGCACCAGCGGAGCCGGACCCCGCGTGCTCCAGAGGCACAACGCGAACCGCTGGGGAGGATTCCAACATCTCCAGCAACCCCAGGGAGAAAAAAAACCCCAAAATCTACGGAGCAGAGCGCCGAGGGCCTCCCGATGGATTGGGAGGACCCCGATGGGATGCGCGGTGCCGGAGGGAGGGGAGCGAGGCGCGCCGCAGCCCGGCTGGATCGGGAGCCAGCCCGGAGCGCTGCCGTAAATCCCGAGCGCTGCCATCCAGCCCGGAGCGAAGCGACAGCGCGGCCTTTTCATGAATAAATAATCTGTGTTGCAGTTGCGGCGTGCCGGACCCGGCGCGGAGCAGAGTCTGCCCGGAGACTCGGCGCTGGCGGCGCGGAACGAGGCGTTTGGCCCATTCCCGGTGTCCTCCCACCCTCGCACCCACCCACCCACCTTCCCGCGGGGACCCCCGGCTCCGGCGGGGGATGCCGGCCCCTCTCCGCCCCGCAGGAGCCGTGGGCGAGCCGGGGCTGGGGAGAGCCGGAGAGAGAAATAAAAATGCGGGAGCATCCCGGGAGGCTGCGGGGGGCTGCGGCCCTGCTGGGCTGCGAGGCGAAGGCGACGCAGTTCCTGTCTCTTTAAATCCACCCTGAGCCCGGCGCCGGGAGCTGAGGCAGAGAGCAGAAAGCCCAGGATCCTGCTCATTAACGAGCGGGATTTATCCCCGCAGGGAGCCGGCGAGCTAAAGGGGTGGTGGGGGGGAAGGCGGCGGGGCGAGCCCAGGCCCCCAGAGCATCCCGCAGCCCCCGGGGCCGGCAGCGGAGCTGGCTGAGCATCCTCCGNGATGCCGCCGCGCCCGCCGCTGCCCCCGGCCCTGCGCCCCAGCCAGCCCGGCCGGCGGCGGGGGGCTCCGCGGGGGCTCTGAGCATCCTTCCCCCCGGGGCTGCCCAGTGCTCGCTTTTTTCCCTTCTTTTTTTTTTTTTTTTTTTT
>VWYI01002237.1:126208-149533 GCA_013399455.1 Anthoscopus minutus
TTTAATGATCCTGTTTCCACAGCAGGGGAAGAGAGAACTGATCCTCAACATACTCCCAGAGAATGAATAATCACAAGAAACTGGCTTAAGCAGCTTCCTGGATCTGGTGCATGATTTTGATTGAGTTCAATTTGATTTAATTATTTTTATTTTTATTTATTTCTTTTTCCCCAAGTCATCGTTCGCATTTTATTTCCTGCATTTCTTCCTATTCTTTCCCCCCCCCCCTTTTTTTTTTTTTTTTTTTTTTTTTTTTCCCTTTTTTTTTTTTTTTTTTTCACCTTTTGGGAGATTTGCAAACCGAATTACATGCATGTCCAGTGGGGGAAGGTTTAATTTTGACGATGGAGGGTCGTACTGTGGAGGCTGGGAGGACGGAAAGGCTCATGGCCATGGAATCTGTACCGGCCCGAAGGGTCAAGGTGAATATTCGGGCTCCTGGAGTCACGGCTTTGAGGTGCTGGGGGTCTACACTTGGCCCAGTGGCAACACTTACCAGGGCACCTGGGCGCAGGGCAAGCGCCATGGCATTGGCATGGAGAGCAAAGGGAAGTGGGTGTACAAAGGAGAGTGGACCCATGGATTTAAGGGACGGTACGGGGTCCGGGAATGCACTGGAAATGGGGCCAAGTACGAAGGCACCTGGAGCAATGGATTACAGGATGGCTACGGGACAGAGACCTACTCGGATGGAGGTAGGTGATGCATTCATCCCTTCCTGGCTGGGGCAGGTGGGGTGGAGGGTGGTGGGGAGAACCTCCAAGAGGGGTTTGGGTTGGAGTCTGGGAGTTTGCAACCTGCTGGCCCTGATCAAGGGATGCTCCCACCCTGCAGGAGAGAAGGAGCCAGCCCAGAGTGGCACCAGCCCAGCTCTTTGCCACAGGTAGCCCCATATGATCCATGGGGTCTCTGGGCGCTGGGTCCTCCCTCCCTCCTCTCCTCAAGCAGGTTTTTGGGATGTGCAAGGGGCTGTGCTGGTGGAGGGACACCCAGCTCTGGCCAGAGAGGTCGGAGCATGGGGTGGGCCAGGCCTTGGGGACACAGCCCAAGTTGCACATGGGATTGGCAGTTGTGACTGCGCCACTGGAACCTGTAGGATTTGCATGGGAACAACGCGGGGCAGGATGGAGGCCAGGGTGTGTGTGTGTTTGTGTGGGGAGGGATCTGGGGTGGATGGGACAGCTCCAGTGCTGCCAGAGCTCCCAGCCAGGGGTGAGGGGCTCTGCACCTCCTGCAGCCCCTCCAAAGGCAGTCCCACGCTCAATGATGCCGAGGAAAAGACTTTAATTCAGACAAGAGTCTTACATTCCTAGTTTACGGCTTAATGCTTAGCGTAGGGGCTCAGAGGGATCACCAGAGATCTTCTGTGCCGTCAACACAGCTTAACAAGATGCTGAAGGGAAACTGGGATTAGAGGAAAAACAAGAAAACCCAATTGGAGTGATCAAACCCAAAAAAATTGCTGGGCTAACAAGCTTTAGGGCTGAACTGGGAGAAACAGCTGGTGCCGTGCTGTAAGTGGCTGTATCATCCTCTCCCCTGGGTTGTGGCTACTTCCACAATCGGAATTGCCACCATAATCCGAGGCAGGCCTACCTGCCGGGGGCTCTGCTGGCCCCTTGTTTTCCCGGGAATCGTGGCCTCCTAAAGCAGCCTCACGGGTTATTTTTAGGACGTTATGGTTTTCCATACGGCTCCGGTGAGGAGATTGCAGCGGCGGGGAGCTCCATCGCAGCCTTCCTGAAAGGTGCTGCAAGCCCTTGCTCTGGCAAACCCCGTTTGCTGCTTTGTGGTTGCACAGGGAGGGGAGGTTAAACCTCACCTGCAGCTGCTTTTTTTGTGCTCTCGGGGGGGAGAGGTGGAACCTCCTCGGGATTTTTAATGATAATTTCGTGCCCGTGGTTTTCTCCCGGAGAAAAAGAGAGCTGCAACCTTTTGTTTCAGCTTCCTGGAAGGATGCTGGGGACTGAGCTGGGGTGTGCCAGGTGTGTGTTTGGAAGCCATGGATAAATCCCAGCAGTCCTTCAGTGGAGAATAAAGCTTGGGCAGGGAATCATCGCTGTCTCCCACGTCCAAGGCGGTCAGGAGGGGCTGTGGGGGGGTTTCTGCTTGCTCCCGACGTGGGTGCTGTCACCTCCTGGCACCCAGCCCCTGCCTGGGAGCTTTGAGGGAGGACAGACACAAGTCTGGACTAACTACAGGTCTCTGAGGGCTGGGTGTTGCAGGGCTGGCCCTGTCCCTGGCCACGCACGTGCCCCGCCCCGGCACACTCCCCATCCTCTGCAGCGCAGCGTTTTTTAGGGAAACCTGGGCAGCAGCCCCACACTGGGGTGGCTTAGAGGCAGTTTCAGCGTTTTCTAAGAAGCTACCAGAAGCAAAAAGCTTTTCCTTCCATCTTGTCAGGCCAGCCCGGCTTCCCGGTGTTCAGGGACCCAGAAGCGATGGCGCGCGTTTGCGATTTCGGGAGGAGGGGAGAGGAGCAGTGCTGGGAAAGGGCAGGGTCTGTGGCAAAATGGTCCCCCCTGGGACTCTGCAAACCTTCCAAGGAGGAAGGAATGCCGTGCTGGGGAAATGCAGAGTGCTGACAACTGTGGATGCTCCTCCACAACAGCTTCCCCCACCTCAGCTGGGCCAGAACCACCTCCAAGGCCACTTTCACCAACTCAGTTCCCAGCACCCAGAGGCCACATCCCCTTTCCCAGTTGCCTGGCTCCATTCTGGGTGGAAACCACTAAAGCTGGGCATCTGCAGCCATTTGGGCACCAAGCCTTGCTGAACTTTGCACGACTGGGTCCCAGAGGCCGCTGTGTGCTGGAGCGGTGGCACCAGGGAGGCAACTGTTGGGAAGGATGTTTCTCATTAATCTATTCCAGTTATTACCTCCAGCAAACTGAAGTATCCAAGAATCCTCGCCCCAGCATCTGTCACTTGCCACCCACAGATAAATATTCATCCCTTGCACATCATTTTTTTTTAGCTCCCCAGCCCTGGCTTGGAGATGGGGCCCTAAATGCGCAGCGAAGCTCGGGGAGCCCCAGAATCCACGGATTCTCTCCCGTTCTCCCATTCCCTTGGGAGGGCACAGCTCCCCCTGCCCCAGCGCCGTGTTGGGAGGGATGTTGGTGTGCCTGCTGGGCTCTTGGGTGTGCTGGGTGTCGGGGGTGGCACACGGTGGCCCGGGGGCTCCCGCCAGCCCCGCAGCCGGCGCAGGCAGCGCTGCCCCCACGCGCAGCTTGCCGAGCTCACACCTCCCACGCCGCACACGCCGCGCACCCCACGCCTGTCCCCCAACGCCGACCAGCATCCCACACCCTTCCCACGCACTCCCTGACCCACAGGGAGAGCAAATCCTGCTCCCCCAGCCCGGGGGATTCGTGTCCATCAACACAGAGCCCAGATCAGCCGAGGGAGCCGTGCTGTTGTCCCAGGAGCCCACGCGTTGCGCGGCTGACACGCGGCCTCTGCGCTGGCCTGTTGTCCCCGTGGCCTCGCTCCCTCAGACATCCCCAGCACTGCTGATATATCCTCGTCTTCCTGCCAAAAAATCCCCTGCTTCCCTTCCACAGCACCCTGACATTACATAAACCAGGCTCCCAAAGATTGCCTCAGTCAGATGCTGGAGTTGAAGCACTTGTCTGATTCACCCCAGCTCTGGAGTGGGAGCAGGAATTGCTCCCTTGCTTCAGGTGAAAGGGGCTGCACCCACCTGCGTGGCAGTGGAGCTGGGGGGCCCTGGGGCAGAGCGTTGGAGACCCTCTTCTGATCAAGTCTGGAGATCAGGAGACATCACAGCTGCCTCCTGCCTCAGAGACTTTGGGGATGTTCAGTGATTTCACCCCAGGGACAGCAGCAGTTGTAGTTCCAGACTTCCCATGGGAATCTTCTGCACTGGGTTTGGGTTGAACTGCTGAAACCATGGCTGTGGGGGTGGATGAGATGGAGTGGCTGAAGGAAGCCCCCAATCTGTTTTTGACCTTTCCATCTCTGGCCATGCTGTTTTCCTTCACCTTCCACCTCTTCCCAACTGAAAAACTGGGATCCTAAACCAGACAAGGGCTCTGGGATGGGACCAGCCCCACCCTGGGTGCCCACTGCCCAGCATCCCTGAGGGAATGGGACAGCCTGGAGGTGTCTGCTGAACCAGGCTCATTCTGTTGCCAATCCTCTCCTCATCCTGAATGTCCCGTGCTCCCTAAATCCTCGTTTCTCAGGAGGGCTACCCCGAAAGGGCCGGGCGGTCGCATGGTGGTGTTCATCTTGTGTAATCTCCGTGCCCACTCACCTAAAATGAATCATCCTTTGATAGGTGAGGGAAATATAATTAGTGTTTGCATTGTTAGCACTGGCTGAGTAGGCAAGTGGGTTTTCTTGGCCCGGGCTGGGAAATATTCCTGCCATGGGGAGAGGGAAGCGGAGCGCTGGGAGCTGCCAGGGTAGGGCCCTGCCAGCCTGTCCTGCTCTGTGTCCCACTTTCCCACCCCTGCAGTGGCACTGGTGACACCTGCCTTAGCAGGTGCACCAGGAGCTACCGACCAAAAGCCTTGGGAGTGGCTGAGGAGGGGAAAAGCATGGAATATTTCCCAAAAGCCAGCATCAAGGGCTGCTCCGGGGGGATGCAGCGGGAATGCCGTGTGGGACCTGCCCGTCTGGGGAAGGGGCTGCACCCCCTCAGCTGAGCAGAGCCGTGGTTTGGGGTGAAACACCAGCAGCCAGGAGGGTTGGAACGAGGCATCTTTAAGGTCCCTTGCGACCCAAAGCATTCCCAGATTCCACAGAGCCGCCATGGCTGCGGCCTAGTGCTTCTCCCGAGCCCGGCCTTCCCCCGAGTTCCTGCACAGGGAACCGACGAGCGAGGGCAAATTTCCATCAGGATCTATTCATAGCACGGATGTCAGAATTACCTTAAAAGTACCAGCTCTTCCCTTGTTTTGCTGCTGGGAAGGAATTGTTGATGCACTTTAAACAGTGGGAGGAAACAAGCAAACACGAGAGCGGCCTGATCCTCCATCCTCCCATTCCTGCAGCACCCAGAGCTGGTCCTGACAGCCCCCCAGAACCTGATAATTAATTTGGAAAGTCAAGGTTTTGGTGATGGAGCATCTCACTGTCTGGATTGGGTCTAGAAGCTGCTTGCAGTGGTTCTAGGAGAGCAAAACCGGAGACGTCAGGAGCTGCCGAGCACAGAAAAATGAATCAAAATACTAAATGAAGGTTCTGACCAGCCTCATTAAAAATAAATGCTATGAACTCATGGTAATTACTTCTCTCACTGGAACATGCTGCTTAGTTTCAGGTACAGCTCAGGACAGAGGAAGAAGGATTTTGACCCCGGAGAAAAGAACATGAGACAGGAACTGCCAGACAGGCCTCAGACCCTCACTCCATCTTCCCAAGCCTTTTATCCAGGCTGTGATTCTCCAGGGAATTCTGCAGGACCCCAGCCTCGGGGAGCCCATCAAGGCCCTGTCCCCGACCCACAGCAGAGGGTGACTCCAGCCCTGAAGCACAGTGTTAATGTCATTTCAGTGGGGTGGGTTTCTCATGGCTTTCAATGCAAATCTCAGGATATTTGCATGTGATTTGATATCCCATGGGGCTCCTCGTGGTTGGGTGACATCTGCTCCTGGAGCTGTACGGTTTTTTTTTCCCTTTAGAAGCTCCAGCTTGTGGAATCATGTGATTTTGCAAGATTTTCAGCTTCGGTTTGGAAGCAAGGTTTCCACCCAGGCTATTGCAGAAAAGTCATTCTTCCAGGCTTGGGAAGCAGCAGACAAGAGCTAAAAATGCCTTCTGTTTAAAAATGCCTCGATTTTAAAATGAACCTGATGAATTTTGAATGCTTTGAGTCAGGTAACGCTGACGTAGATGAATGAGCTGTATTAATGTAGGCATGACTTGGAGATGGAGGAGCTGGGCAGGGTGAGCTTGGGGATGGTCTTTTAGGGGAGAACACTGGGGTTTAGCATCTGCCTTGTGAGATTTTTTTTGTCTCTTTGGGTCTGGTTCTGGCATTGATTGAACTCCTGAGTAAGAAAGGATCTTTTAGCAGGAGTTTGCAGTAGTAACAGGAGAGTCTTGATGGTCTGATGCCCCTGCATTCAGCTGTTTAACTCACAATTAAAGTATTTTTTAACAAAAAAAAACCCCGTGAGCTTGCAGAAAACAAAACTTGAAAGGCAAATGTTTGTATTTTGGGGCTTGGTATTGGCTTTTCAAAGACAGATTCTGGCCTTTGCATCAAAATTCCTTAAAAATTGTAATGGATGCATGAGCATTCCCTAAGAACAGCCAACATTGCTTTCCCAACATTATTCCCTGAAGAGGTTCCACTCACTCTCACCACACAGCAGAGCATCATGAATTTTCATGAATGAGTGAACAGCCAGAGCAAGGCCCCTCATTTTGCTGATTTCCACAAGAAGATGATCACTGCAAAGGTATTATTTCCTGCTCAGGGCGTCACTTGGGGTCTGCAAGGTGTTTCTCTGGAATGAATAAGGGTCTGGAAGTGTCCAAGGCCAGGCTGGAGGGGATTGGAGCAATCTGAGGTAGTGGAAGGTGTCCCTGCCCATGGCAGGGATGAAATGAGATGAGCTTTAAGGTCTCTTCCAACTCAAACCACTCTGTGATTCCATGATTTATCCCACAGGGAATAAATAAACCCTGCTCTTGCCTCATCCCATCCTGCAGCAGCCTCCTACCCCTGATCCATGGGGAGCTCAGCCTCACCCCATCCATCTGAGCACCTCCCACACCTCGGGGAGGATGCAGCCCCCAAAACCCAGCACTGCCCTCAGTTTGGGAGGGGCTGGGAATCAGCCCTTGCTCCCAGATCTCTGCCGAGGAATGGGAGAGATCTCGGAGTTTGTGGCAGGATTAGAGCATGGGAGGATTAAGGGAATCAGCATTAGCCCAGTTTCACTCTGCTTTGTGAGAGGAGCACATTGGCCTTAATAAAGGTGCTGAGCAATATCCTGAAGGAGTTTGCATCTCTGGGGCTAAATCCTCATCCTGCTTTTGACCCCAGCCGGTGGCTGAATCTGCAGGAATTTCCCAATGTCCTGGGAAAACTGTGGCCCCATTTCACCAGGGAATGATGCTTCCTTGACTTTCCCTGTGTCTGACAAACCCAGCCCTTCCCACGCCCAGGACAGGCAACAAGAAATGTCTTTCTTTGGTTGTTTCCATTTAAAAGTTGTGTTTCCCCTGACTTCAGGACTTGGAGCTTTAAGAGGAATCACAACTGGCCTGAGAGGAGACATGAACCCCACCAGAATTAGTGAAGCCAAGATTTGGATGTCTTGATTGTGGTTTTTTGAAGCCTTTCCTTGAATTCAGGCTGGAAAAGGCGCTTCCCAACAGGTCTGGGGAAGCAGGAGATGCAGCAGCAATAAGAGGGAGGGGATGCTCAGGACAGGCTTGGTTTTTCCTGAAGGACAGGAAAGTTTTTCCCCTTGAAGCAAACAGCTGAAATGCCTTGGAAAACATTAATTTCCACACAAGATTTTTATTTTTTAATGTTTCCCAGTGAAGGAGGAGCCTTCATCCTGCTGCTTGCAGAGTATCCTTGGGACAGGCAATGAGGACATAAATGTGTCCCCATGTTTGGGATGGGGCTCATATCCCCCAGTGGAACATTCTTGCCACCTGTGATTTCCCGGTGATTTTCCCCAGGGAGAACAGCTCAGCAATCCCTGTTCAGTGCTATTTCAGCCAGAAATACTTTTGTTGTTATTTGCATCCAGAGGAGGAGGAGGAGGAGACAGATTCCCTGGCTGAGGCGTGAGGCTGTAGAAATCCATCCCCTCCCTGCAGCCCCCAGCTCCTGCAGAGGTTCTGGCTGTTCCAAACCCATCCCTGCTCCCGTCCCTGCCCCTTCCAAACCTCATCCAAACCCAGTACCTCCACTTCTTGATTCCTTTACATGGAGGCTGTACAAGTACGAGCTGACCATGCTGACACCAGCCGTAATTCTTTATTATTTATTGACCCCCCAAACCAGATTGGATTCTGCACCCAGGCAGGAGCACAGCAGCCCCTCATCCTCTCCTCCTTCCTCTCTGTGCCTCCCTGGCTGCCCAGCCCTGGCTGTGCCCACCATGTCTGGATGCACCCAGCATTAGCACTATGACTAACACCCATCACGTGTTCGTGCCTGCAGATTAGATTTGCATACTCAAAAATCCATACTTTATTCCTTCCCCTGTGTAAGCAGTTACCAGAGCATATTTTTGGCAAATTAGCAGCCACAGCAGAAGCATCTGACTGTGTTTTTAGCGTGGCTTGGTGATGGAAAACCTTGGCAGGGCTGGAGGGGAGAGAATTTGCTGTGGGTTCCGTATCCACGTGGTGTTGGACACAGGCAGCGTCACTGATTCCCACATTCCCAGGTGGGCAGTGCAGGTGGCATCTCCCAGCCATCCATGCCATGCCTGTGTGGGATTTAGGGGAGGGTTTTGGGAATGGGAGCAGCAGCTGGACATGGGGCAGGGCACAGCAGTCACCCAGCTGGGCACGGCGTCCTGCTGCCAGGAGGGACAGTGCAGGAGGGGTGTCCTGGCAGAAAATGTGTCCCCACATCCATGCAGTGAGCAGGGGGCTGAGGGAGGGGATTTTCCCCCTCTGAAATCCCACCTGCAGTGCTTTTCCAGCTCTGGGGCTTCCCAGTGTGAGAAGGATGTGGAGCTGCTGGAGCAATTCCAGAGGAGGCCATGGAGATGCTCCAAGGGTGGAGCCCCTCTGGTGCCAGCCTGGGAGAGCTGGGGGTGCTCAGCTGAGAGGAGAAGGCTCCAGTGAGAGCTCAGAGCCCCTGGCAGGGCCTAAAGGGGCTCCAGGAGAGCTGGAGAGGGACTGAGGACAAGGGATGGAGGGACAGGAGCCAGGGAATGGCTTCCACTGCCAGAGGGCAGGGCTGGCTGGGATCTTGGGCAGGAATTGGTCCCTGTGAGGGTGGGGAGGCCCTGGCACAGGTGCCCAGAGCAGCTGGGTCTGCCCCTGGATCCCTGGAAGTACCCAAGGCTGGGCTGGACAGGGCTTGGAGCAGCCTGGGACAGTGGGAGCTGTCCCTGCCATGGCAGGGGGTGAGAACAGTGTGAACTTTAAGATCCATTCCTACCCAAACCATCCCGGGATTCTGTGATCCTGTGCTCAGGAGGCCCCACAGAGTCAGGTAGAACATTTTAGGAGCACATTTTTCCCAGTGATTGTCTGGGATGGCCAACGAGGGCATCCCCATTGTCACAGCATCAGAACTGAGGTGGGATGAGCACCCTCAGTCCTCTCTTTTCTCCCAGATTTCTTGCCTTTGGGATGGATGTTCCTGAGATGATTTGTGTGTGAACCCTCCTGGGATCTGTGATATCGAGCAGCCAGAAATGGATATCTGTAAAACTCCCTCCTCTGGTCGGAATTCAAGAGCCCGGCCTAATTATTGCCATCGGACATCTTTAATTAATGTGCTGCAGAGGCCAGAGATAACAGGGGGGCTGAGCACACCAGGAAGGATCCATTGAAAGATAAATCAGCAATTTGTAAAACCTAATTACTTTGGCTTGGAAAAGTGAAGGGGCACTTCGGACCACTTCCCCCTCCTCCCTGGGATTTTGCTGGGAGCTGGGAGCTGGGAAGGAGAGCTGGGAGCTTGGGAATGCTGCTGGTGCCCAGCACAGTCACTGGACCAGGAGCATCTGGCTGTGCCTCAAGGATGGGACAGAGCTTCTGCCCTTTGGGGCCTGCTGCTCCCATTTTCCAGGTAAACCTGGGAAGCTGCATCTCTGTTGCTGATTATTTTATCTAACCTGGGAATATTGACCCAGCGTGGTGGGTGTGCTTGGGTTTTGAACTGAGTGTTAGGGATGGAGAAGGAATTTTTTCCAAACATCTGCCTTTTGCTGAGGTCAGGTTGTGATAATGACACTTGTGTGTGTGTTGGGCGCCCTCAAGGTGCTTCACGTCATCCCAAATTCCTGCTTGGCTGTCTCCATGTGAGGAACTGGAACAGGGCAGGCCTGTGCAAAGCTCCCATGGGCTTTACCCATGTGTTTGCCAAAGGATTCATCCTGCAGGACACGGAACTGGCCGTGTGGGTTTGGGAGCAGCCCTAAAGCTTCTTCTTAATGGTGTTCCTGGAGTGGGGCCAGAGGCCTCAGCGACTACAAAATGCCAAATCTTGGGTATGGGCAGAGTGGGGAAAGAAAACACAGTCATTCCAAACTGAAAAATCCTTATTTTTATCTCCTTCCAACATCATGGTCAGGTTTACATCCAAGTGCACGATCCCACCTTAAGCCAGAGGAAGCCTCACGTACCTGAGCAGTCCAACATCCTCCCCTTGGGCTTCCTCCTGTGTTGTTCAAACTCCAGCTCTTCTTGAGGGAGCTCCTTGGGATGTTTATTTGTTATAAAGCTGGATTTCCCTGGGCATCACCGTGGGATTTCACCATCTCTCCATAAGCAGGAAAGGACTCCAGGCCCAGGAAATTCCTTAATTTTGGACAGCAAGCCATGACTTGGTTGCCCCTTCCCAGTCATGGAGAAGAAAGATCTTGTCAGGGAGAGGGAGCATTCCTGGATCCTCACACTGTCTGTATCCCAGAGGGATGAGCCAGAGCTGGAGATTGCTCCTCCCCTCCCCAGCAAAATCCCCAAAATCTCCTTGGCAAAGGAACGGAATTGCACGGAAAGACGTCGCTCTTCCTGCAACGCCTCCCATCCTCACGGAGAGCTTTGCAAAGAGGAGCCTCATTAGAGCTCCCAAACCCAGCTGGACTGCTGGAATGCTGCTGCCTTATCCCTATTTCCAGCAGGGAATATGGAGGTGCAGGGCCCTGCTCACCCCGGTCTTTGCTGCAAGGTGCAGAGCGGGGCCAGCGCTGATTTTGGGGATTTTGGTGTTATGGGGCCATCAGGAGCTGCCCTGCAGACTCTCAGCTCTCTTCCCAGGATGGATTTTAGCCAAATGCTGAGGAGGTGCTGCTCCCTGACGCTGCTGGAGAATTGGGAATGATACTTCCCAGGCCAGGGACTTCCTGCTCTCTGCTCTGATCCCCGCTGCCTCTGGCCAAGGATGGGGCTCTGCACTCTCCTCAAGGCAAAGGCAATTCCTGCAGGAGTTCTGGAAACAAGCCAGCCCTGCTCCAAGGGGACTGAGCCCAAAAACCCCCAAATTCAGGGTTAGGAACACCTGTGAATGTGTCCAACAGCACTGCCCGTTTTCTTCTCTCCATGTTTCCATCAATCCCTGCCTTTCCCATGAGCCTGTTCCCTTTCTTACACTTCAAGAGTTATTTCTGGAATAGGGATATTCTCTCTAGTCCATCTTTTGGGATGACTCCAGTTGTTTTCTCCTAGCCTCTAGGTTGTGCCCTCTTCTCAGCTCTGCTTGGCATGGACTTGGCCACTTCCTCACCTTTATCTTGACTTTCCATGTCCAAGACCTCCTTCTCTCTCGTTGTGCTTTTTGTCCTGTGCAAAAAGGGCCACACAGAAGTGGGAGGGGTATTTGTGGCATCTTGGAGGCATCCACAGGAGTGCCCTGCATGGCTGAGGGAAGAGGAGGGGACATTTTCCTCCCCAGGGATTCTCCTCCATCACGGTGGCTTTGGCTCTCCTCTGGCTTGGGCAATACAATTGGTTTGTGGCCAGGATTGCCTTGGATGGCTCCCTGCTTCCCGTCCCAAGGGAAGCACATTTCCCTCCTGCATCCCTACCCTGTGAGGTGCTCAGAACCAAAATCCTTGGAATTCTCCCTTCAGTACCTCAGTGGATGACTCTGTTCCATCAGAAGTGCTCATTCCACCCCTCCCAGCCCCATCCCGCTGTCCCCACCGTGCCAGGTTCCTGCTGCACGTTCCCATCCCACCTCCCTGGAGCAGCTGCAGCTGGTCCATCCTGGCACATGAAGGGGAATATCGTGAAATCCTCTTTCCTCTGCAGGGAGAAGGAGTCTCTGGGCTCCTTGTGGGATCAAGCTGCTCTGCAAATGTCGGGCCAGAGGTTAAGCTGAGCGGGGCTCGGGGAGGAGGTGGCGGCGCTTGGCAATGCAGATCAGATGGCTCCCAAGCCTCCTGCTATCCATGGCCAAATCCTGGGATATCGAGGGGTTTAAAACATAATGAAGTCAGGGGAAGGAAGGAGCGCTGCTGGCTGAGGAAGGACTGAGCTCCCTGACAGGAAGCTCTTTGATCTGCTAGTGGCCGTGAAGCTGCCCAGATGTCTTGGTGGCCGTGGGCAGCAGGAGCGTGGCCTCTGAGGCAATCCCTAGGGATAATCCAGGCTGCTGCCTCCTGAGGGGAAGCAGCGACACCCATGAAAGCAGAGCTGGGGGGTTGGGAGTTGCTCCATGGTGCTGGGAGTGGACAAGCAGGACGGAGTGGCTGGAAAATTCGCCTTGCCAAGGAGCTGCTGGGGAGATGCCGAGGAGATGCTGAGACTGCTCCTGGCATTCCTGTGCCATTCCAGGAGCAGCTTTGAAGGCCAGGCAGGGATGGCAGCAACCCGGGCACCTCAGCCTGGCTGGGGACACGCCCAAGCCACAGCTGTGACCTGCTGTGACCAATTTGCAGCCGCTGCTGTCATGCCCCAGCCCGCAGCACTTTGTTCTGCTCCCCTGCCAGTCCCTCAGGCTTCCAGCACAGGGCTGTGATCCTTCACACTGCTCCAGCTTCATCCAGGGAGGTTTGTCAGCTCACATTTGCCAGATGAGGAAGCCAAGGGACCTGTGAGGGGTCAGGGCACGAGTTAAGGGATTCAGCCAAGGGAAAGGGAGATGGGGACTGGGGAAGGTGGGATCTGGTGGATCTCATGCAGGACCTCTTCCTCCTGTCACCTCACCCACACTGGCATCTCTCCCTGAAACCCATTGGATCCATCTCTAGGAAAGCAGGAGCATGGTGTGAGGCCATCCCAAGCCACCCTGAGAGCTCCTCGGTGGTGGCACTTGGGGTGTTGGGGGAACCTCTCCCCCATCTGCTCCACCATCCTGCTGAGACTGTCTGGGATGGAGCCAGAAAGGGAAGAGAGGTGCTGCCAGGTCACCAGGGAATGCAGGGACAGCTTGGCAGGCTCTGCCCTGCCACATTCACCATCCCAGGCACGGGGAGGGCGGTGCACGGCACTGGTTGTTGCCCATTCTCGGGGACACCACAGGGGACAAGTCAGGCTCGCTGCTCAAACCCCCCACGGGACAGGTCTGCTGTGTCCCCTGAGCTGCATCTCACAGGTTGTCCCCCATCCTTCTCCCTGTCACCACCTCCTTGCCCTGCCCTGCCCTGCCCTGCCAGCGCCTGCCCTAATCCCTCTGCCTGCCCTAATCCTATAAACCCTCAGTAAATCCTGCCTGCCTCTGCCTCTCCACCTCCCTCCTCCAGGCCAGGCTCTGTGGGGTCCCCAGCCTGGGCCTGCTGGTGTTTTGGGGTGCACAAAGCTTCCCCCCCAATAATGTAAATGCCATTGGAGCGTGGGGAAGGATGCCCAAATCCTTGGGGATTTGTGCAAAGCACTGGCAGCTAAAAGACAGCTGAAGCACCCCAAAATACACCCCAAAATGTGGCCAGGTGCTGGTTTCACACTCTCAGGAAGCAGTTCCAGTGCTCAGCAGGAGCTGCTCCAGCCCAGATCCCTTCTCCAGGGCCACTGCTGAGCCCCAGAAGCGAGCAGGGAAATTCCTCAGGGAGTGCTGGGGTAGGACTGGCCCGGTTCACGCAGGGCTCACCGTTTCAGCAGGTCTATTTTCAGACTCCCTGGGCGTGTGGGAGCAGGGCTGGCACAAAGGGAGGTCCCACTGCTGCCAGGTGCTGCCTGTGCCCATCCCAGCTTTTCACATCCCGGGGCTGGGACTGCTCGCAACATTCCAGCAGCTCCAGGGCCCAGCGAGGAACCATCCTGAGGCTCCTGGATCTGCCCCAGGAGGGCTTAGGCGGGCAGTGGATCACTGTATCTCGAGCTGGTCCAGAGAAGATTAAGCTGACCTAAGAATAAAAACAAGCCCTGCAGTTCAATGGGCTGGGATAAGGCCTGGAATTGTGCCAACCTCTGAGCTCCAGGAGGGGATGGGATTAGGAACCCTGAGCAGATTAGCACCCACCCCACATTTTGGTGCACAGGGAGGGTGCTGAGGTCCAGCTGTGCCCCCCGGGCTGGGTGGGTTCCTTGTCCCCCCATTCCCAGCCCTGTGGTGGAGCCCTGTGTGTGTTTTGTGCCACCAACAACCAGTTAAGAAACTCCAGGAAATGCCCACGCAGATCTTGGAGCTCCAACAGGGGCACAGTTCCAAGGGGAATATCCAAATGGATCTATCCCCTTGAGGCCTTTATTTCTATGGAGCTGCTTCCTTCTCTAGCACACCGGATGAAGGCATTGTGTGTATAAATAAATAAATGTATTGTTACACATTATCCATCCACCATGAAATGCCATCGATGCCAGCAGCATGGAGTGTGCTCCTGGATAACCATTCCCCCATTCCATGCCCCTGCTCCCTTCCCTTTCACTGTAGGGATTGGTCCAAGGGGCAATTCCTTGGTGCCTTGGCTTCTAACATTCCTGTGTGTTGTTAGTGGGCACGAGATAGCAGAGTGGATTCAAATCACAGCAGTGAGGTTTGATCCCAGTGAGGCAGAAGCCTTTATTTGGGGTTTGCAGCCCTTTTTATCAGCTGTTCATGGTTAACAGGATTGGCCAAAGGAAGCACCTCTCTGGTGCCATTGGTGGAACATTGGGAGAAAAACCCATCCAGAACATGTGTGTGACATTGTTTGGAGACCCAAACCTATTTACAAAAACCAGTCCTTGAAAGAGAAGTTTCCCAAAAGATTTTCCCTTGGGAACAGATCAGCCCCTGCCAGGCTGAAAACTCTCTCAGGCTCAGAAAATCCTGTCCACACCCATGCTGCAGCTGGAGTGCAAGCCTTCAATCCAACCAATTTTCCCTCCACAACCTGACCTTGCAACCCTCATCCCGGAGGTGGCACCGGGATTCCCGAGCTCCCAGAGGAGTTTGATGCCGTGACCCACGCCCCACGCGTTCGCTTTTGTCTCCTCTCCGCAGGGACATACCAGGGCCAGTGGGTCGGAGGGATGCGCCAGGGTTACGGCGTCCGGCAGAGCGTTCCCTACGGCATGGCTGCGGTCATCAGGTCACCCCTGAGGACATCCATCAACTCCCTGCGCAGCGAGCACACCAACGGCACGGCGCTGCACCCCGACGCCTCGCCCGCCGTGGCCGGCAGCCCGGCCGTGTCCCGCGGCGGCTTCGTCCTCATGGCCCACAGCGACGCCGAGATCCTCAAGAGCAAGAAGAAAGGAATCTTCCGGCGCTCGCTGCTGAGCGGGCTCAAGCTCCGCAAGTCCGAGTCCAAGAGCTCCTTGGCCAGCCAGCGGAGCAAGCAGAGCTCGTTCCGCAGCGAGGCCGGCATGAGCACGGTCAGCTCCACCGCCAGCGACATCAACTCCACCATCAGCCTGGGCGAGGGCGAGGCCGAGCTCTCGGTCATCGAGGACGACATCGACGCCACCACCACCGAGATCTACGTGGGCGAGTGGAAGAACGACAAGCGCTCGGGCTCGGGCGTGAGCCAGCGCTCGGACGGGCTCAAGTACGAGGGCGAGTGGGCCAACAACAAGCGCCACGGCTACGGCTGCATGACCTTCCCTGATGGCACCAAGGAGGAGGGCAAGTACAAGCAGAACATCCTGGTCAGCGGCAAGAGGAAGAACCTCATCCCGCTGCGCGCCAGCAAGATCCGGGAGAAGGTGGATCGGGCTGTGGAGGCGGCCGAGAGGGCGGCCACCATCGCCAAGCAGAAAGCGGAGATCGCGGCGTCCAGGTAAGAGGGAGCCCTGCCTGTCCCGATGGGTCTGAGCTGGGATCCCGCCCTGGGCACTTGGGATAAATGGGATGAGAGTTTTTGTTGTGCTAGGGGTGCTGCCTGAGGAAAGCAGCTTGTGGTGGGCATCTGCAGGTTGGTGCTACGTGGACCTCACAGCAGCCTTGGGGTGCTGCTCAAAACGGGGTGGATCCAAGCTCAAGTTGTCCCTCTGGTAATTCCCAGGGGGATGGGGGTGCACAACCTCCCTGAGCGAGGCAGGGAGGCCACGTAGGGTCACCAGAGCAGGGGTGGTGGCACCTTGGTGGCTGTCACTTAGGGGGTTCTGGGTTATTTATCCCATTTTCCCCTCTCCTCTTGGAGAAGCAGAAGAGCTCCTGAGATGCTGTTTGCCCATATCCTCTGCCTGACTCATAGCCAAGAGGAACTGTCCCAGAGCTGGCCTGTGCTGGGAGGATTCCCAGCTATTTCCATTCCCAAAAGGGTTTTTGAATGGAAAACCACTCAAATATGTGGCTTCAGCCCTAGGAAGGGTTTGCCCTGGCTGAGGCTCTGCTGGAAAACAGCAGATCTGGGTGCCCAATAATGGCCCTTCTCCCTGAGCAGCCCTCATGGAACTGCTCAGAGATCCAGAGCTGGGATCTGATCTGGCTGAAAACCAGCAGGAGGGAAGGGGAAAAGGAGCCATGTCTAATTTAAGTTGAAATAAGGTCCCAGCTCAAAGCTGGGCCAGTCAAGTACCTTGTAGCTGGCTCCCAAAGGGCACCTGGAGCTCAGTGCCTTGCAGGAAGCTCCCAGACCAGCGCTGAGGCAAGGAGGAAAAGCTCCACTGGAGAATTCAGGGCTCTTTGTATCGCATTTTGGGATGGTTTATTAGAGCATGTCATTCCTTTTTTGTTTTCTGAGCAAGAGCTATATTTAGCAGCCAGGCTGGGAAAATGGGCTGGGGTTAGGGGAAAAACCCAGGTACCTCCTCAGCCTCCTGTGCTGGATGAATTGTTGGGTCTGGGATATTTGTATGCAGAGTCACACTTGAAATCTTTATCAGCATGTCTGCCAAGGGCTTATCTGCAGTATGAATGAGCCTCCCAGGCCTGCTTTGGGAGCACATTTGGGCTTGACGATGTTTTTGAGCTGCCGGTTGGAAAAAAATTGAAAATCCCACTAGAATGCCAGGTAGGAAGCAGACTGCAGAGGAATGGGAAGACCAGATCTTTCCCTGTGATCTGGGGATGAGTGGGAATGCCTCGAAAGGCTGGAATCTTGGAAGTGTGGAGCTCCAGTGTGCTGTGGGATGGATCCTAGGAATGTGGAGCTCCAGTGTGCTGTGGGATGGATCCTAGGAATGTGGAGCTCCAGTGTGCTGTGGGATGGATCCTAGGAATGTGGAGCTCCAGTGTTCTGTGGGATGGATCCTAGGAATGTGGAGCTCCAGTGTGCTGTGGGATGCTGGATCATTTTCTGTCCCAGGTGGTGATGATCCTGGAACACCATGAGACTGAGATTGGAAGAGATGCTTAATGAGCTCTTGGCATGTAATGTTCCATCTCTAATTGTGGGAGAGAAGGGGAAAAAGTCAAGTCAGGAATGCCAGGTGTGAGCACCTCCCTGCCCTGCACTGTCTGGGTGGTCCAGGGCTCTGCTGGAGAGCGGCAGGGAGGGTGGGGAGTGGAGGGTGGAGGATGGAGAGCAGGAGATGGATGGGATTAGGTGGGACCAGGGAAGGATTCCTTCCACAATATCCCATGTAAATCTCTGCTCTTTTACCTTAAACCGCTTTGTCTGAAACCTCCAATCCCTCAGCTCGAGCTCTCCCCCCTCGTGAGGGTTTTGGCAGAGTCCCTGAGCCTGCAGAACCAGAGCACAGCAAGGTTTTACGTACCGAGATCCAGCTAGAAAAGCTTTCTTATTCATCTTAGTCCGATTAATTTTAAAGCTTCCTAATGAAGGAACCCTGCCCTGCAGTGCCCACACCAAACTGCATCGTCCAAATGCCACCAAACAGAACTGGGGGAGAATCCTGCTGCTCATTCCCGAGGTTTTGGGACTCAGGGGTGGAATATCCCCCCTCTAATGCCAACATCAACTCCAATTCCCCAGCACCTGGCGTGGCTCTGTGTGTGTGTGTGTGTGTTCTTTTCTGTCTCATACTGAGTTCACTCTGCAGCCTTTCCCTTGGTGGGGGGAAAAAAAAATAAAATATGTGCCCACCCACGGCTTTCATTAAATTGGTAAGAATTCAGTATTTTTGAAAACTCTGCCGCTCTGTCAGATTTGGTTGGAATTGGCCAACACGTTCAAAAGTTATTAGTGTGGGAGTGATGGCATATAGATATATAAACAGCACAATCACAGGAGTGAGCCCCATTTCCTGAGGAAAGTAGGCTGAAAACAGAGTGTGCTGGAGACAAGCAAATTGCTTCCCTAAAGTTGTTGGAGTCTGAGTAGAGCACAGTGATATCTGCATGTTTAAAGCATTTCTTTTAGGGTTGAGAGAAGATTCTCCTAAATTTTCTTTCCTGTAATTAAAGTGGGAGAACAAATAATTCCCTGTGATTTGCTGGAATTGTTTAGGTGAAGTGAACGGGGTAGAAGGGGTGTGAATGTGGGCTGAGGAACTCCTGGCCTATCCCTGGAAGTGTTCAGGGCCGGGAGAAAGCTTGGAGCAGCCTGGGAAAGGGAAGGTGTCCCTGCCCATGGAACTGGATTAACTTTAAGGTCCCTTCCATGGACTTTAAGGTCCTTTCCATGATTCCATGACCAGTTTTCAGAAGGAGACAAGGAGGGAACTCTTTTCCAGCCTGTTTAAAAGGAATGTTCAGGGTGTTCTCAGAGTGCTCTGGGAGATCTCCATTCCTTCTCAAATCAGCCAGGAAGGCTGAGGATGCCTTCGTCCCTGCGAGGATGAAGGAAGTGCTGCACACCCCAAGTCCCATCTCATCAGTGCTAATTGATACCTCAGGCAAGTTTTCTGTAGGCGCTGGTGTGTCATCATCCACTAAAATAAAATATCCAGGCAACAAAGGTGGACCAGGGAGCTCATCCCAGCCCCTGGTTTTTGGCACAGCCACCTGCTGGGGAGGATGGATGCACAGGGAATGTCGGGGAAGAGCAGGGCTGACTCCGGCTCTCCAGGAGGGATGATGGCAGTTCTAAAGCAAAGCAGGCAGACCCTACATCTCTCCAGGGTTTCCCCCTGCTTCCACAGTTCAAGGATTTGTAATTAGTGGCTGGGCTGGTCGCAGAAGGAGAGACCATCACTGGTGGCAGGGATGAGTCCCAGGGATGTGTGGCATGTGGCAAAATCTTCGCTCCTCTCCAGCACAAGCTGCATGGGGGATCTGCTGTCCAGCACTTTAAATAAGAATTCTTGGGAGCAGCCAGTGCCCCGGCTCCCAGAGGGAATGCTGCTCCCAGGTCAGTCCTAAGTAATGCTCCTCCTGGCATAATTATAGCCAAGCCTTGCACCAACCAAGAGAAAAATATAATTAAAGCTCCAGAGTCTCTGGAGGAGCTGGGCCACAAATTAGCGCAGTGCCACTCAACTTCAGATAGGGAAACTGGAAGGAAATGGGGAAAGGAAGCAAATAAAGACAAGCTGGCAGTGAGAAGGGGAGCAAGGGAATGTTTGGGCTCAGCCTGGATGCTCCCTCAGGATGCGGCAGCGAGGGCGAAGCGTCGGCTGTGGCTGACGTGGGGCAGGGAGCGGGGCAGGCAGGACAAGCCCCCGAGAGCTGAGCAGCAAAGTGCAGGAGGTTCTTAGAGCCAAACAGGTATTTTCTTGAGAAAAATAGAAACGCAGCCCGGGCAAAAGGCAGAGAAAAGCAGAGCTGCTGCAGCCGGGCTCTGTGAGCAGTGGTAATGTCCCCACCGGCGCTCCCCGGCCCCGCTGATGCTGCTGCTTAATGCTCTGCCAGGCTTGAGCCTGCAGCTCTGCCATTGTCTGGGCTGCCTTTGATTTCGGGTTGCTGCTGCTTTTTGGGTGCCTGGGGGGGCTGGCTGCTGAACCTAATCCCGCCTTGTGCTGCCTGAGGGGCTCCTGCTGCGGATGGAGAGGGAGGAGGGGTGGGGGTAAGGGCCCCAAAAAGGTTTTGTGTCCCCTTCCTTGGGTCAGGACAGCAGGGACAAGAAAAGCCAGGATGGAGCAGAGCTGAGCTGGCTGCAGGGATGGGGCTGAGGTGAGGCAGGGTCACCCACCAGCCCGTCTCTGGGTGACTTTGAGTGCAGGGAGGATTCCTCTGCTTCTGGCTCTTTGGAGAAGGGCTGCTGCTCCCTGCTGAGGCCCTGCCAGCCAGCCTGGCCTGGGGATCTGCTGGAGTCACCTCAGCCCATGAGCTGGGCACTGATGGGGTCACTGGGGGCATCACCTGGAACCCAGCAGGTCTCATGTGGGGTGAATGTGCTCCCTCCATCCCTTCCTGGTCCCTCCATCCTTTCCTTGAGGGATGCAAAGAGCCAGGGAGGGAAACACGAAGTGGGTGGCTGGAGGAGACTCAGAGGCTGAGAGGAGCTGGGGCAGGATGTGATGATTCCCTTCACAGCACCTTTTCCTTGTTCCAGCTCTCTCCCCAAACCCCCCTGTGAAATCCAAGAGGAGCAAAGCCAGGGCTGGCAGCCTCCAGCAGGCTCTGCTGCTGCTGGGACTGAGCATTCCCTCCTTCCCTGCCACCTCCCTCCCTGCTCCTGCCCGTGCTGATGGGTCAGGGGCAAGATCAGGATCAGCTGTCATTCCTGCCGGGGTGACAAGGGCACATCTGACTCACAGCAGGCACATCCCCACCTCCAGCCCAGGCCCCCAGGCTCAGCCATCCCGGAATGCTCCCTCTGTCCCTCCGTCCCTCCGTCCCTCCGTCCCTCCGTCCCCATGGCCGGCTCTGGCGGGGTGTGATGTGGCCACCGTGACGGTTCTCGTGCTCCTGCCATGCCAATTTAATAACTTCCTGCTCAGACAGGATTTGCAGCCTTAAGCCCTTTTGTGGCCGTGTCAAAAGTCAGGAGCAGCCTCCGGGCTGGCGCAGGGCCGGCTCGGAGCGTCCCCAAGAGCCACCCCTCCAGGGGGTGCATTCATCCACGGGCAGGGACAGGCTGCACAGCGAAGTGCCTTTTGTAGGAATGGAGCTTGGCGAGCTAATCCAGCTGGGAAAACCTCAGCAGGGTCATTTGTATCTTCTGGCCCAGCAGCTCAGTGGGGTTTTGGTTTTCACTGCCCTCCCATCCCTCACCCAACACCAACCTGGCCATTCCCACTCCCCTTCCCGCTCCAGTGAGCTAAATATGAGCCAAAACATCCCGAATTCACGGCCCAGGTGTGTGACAAACATTTCTAAAGCCGTTCCCAACTCTGCTGGGCTGTGCTGGGACGGCACAGGGGGAGCAGAGCTGCTCAGCCCCTTGGATTCCCCGTTCTCCCAGCTGACTCTGCCCTGCTCCCCAGGAAAGATCCCCCAAATCCGCCTGCTTTGTGTCGTGACAGGCAAAGCACAGCTGGAAGGGATGGATTTGGCAGAGAATGGGGCAGGAAAGGGGATTTGGGATGCAGGAGGAAACAGCTGGGGCAGAGCCGGGGTGCGGGAGCGGTGCCGGAGCGCGGTGCTGTCACCGGTGCGGGGACAGCAGGTGGGACACGGAAGGGTGGCAGTGGCTGGCAGCCAGGCGGGGAGGACGGGAGGTGATTCACGGCTGGCAGGCACCGCTTCCATGAGAAAGGGCTGGCCCGGAGCGCTGGGCAGCGCGGGAGAAAGGGAAAGCTGCCTCCTCCTCTTCCTCCTCCTCCTCCTCTTTCTCCTCCTCCTCCCTGGCACCGCAGCCCATCGCAGCTCAGATCATCTGCCTGGATTTTAATCCAGCCCTTCCCGGGAGGGGAACGGGGCCATTCCAGCGCCCGGTGGATCCCCCAGGAACCTCCTGCCTGCCCAGCACAAAGCGATGGAGCCTCTTCCTGTTGCTTCAACACACGCGCAAAAACACAAAATACAAAAATACAAAAGCAAAATACAACAAAAACAACAACACAAACCCAGCCCCTGCTTTTCCTTTCTGCTGCTTTTCCTGCCCAACGAGCAGAAACTGCCGCGCTGCTTTTCCCAGGGAATTTGGGCAGCGGAGATCCCTCCCCTGGCAGCCGCCGCTGTCTCCATCCTCATCCTCACCCTCCCAGGGGCGCGGGGCTATCCCGCTGGGATTCCCAGTCCCACAGCCGGGCCCGAGGGCTGGGAGGGGGGATGCTGGCAGCCCCTCCCTGCCGTGTCCCACCTCCCCAAACCCCCCAGCCGTGTCCCTGCCGTGTCCCTGCCGTGTCCCGTTGCAGCAGCATCCCAAAGCCTGAAGGGTGGAGCAGAGCCAAGGGGAAGGGCTGGGCTCTCTCTGCTGCTTTCCCAGCTCGTGAGAGAGGTCTCCGTGCTTTGTTCTTCTCCCAGCTCCCATTTTGGGTTTCCTGGTTGCTCCCACCCTCTTCCCTGCTCAGCAGCATCCCCAACACCCCATCCTTGTCCCTCCCCAAACCCTTTTCTCCCCAGGGAGAGGCAAAATTAATATCAGGAGCACAACCAAGGGGAAAACACAGAGTTGAGCCAAATAATTGGGTATTTTCCTTGCTGGTTTTCCTCCCCGCTGAGTTTGGGATGCGGGGGGGAGCACAGGGAACGGGCTGGGGAATTCCAGGCTCTCCGTGCTCTTGCAGCTGGTTTGAAAAGCCCCGAGCAATGAGGTTTCTGTCACCTCCTCCCTACAGGACAAATGACAAGCTGTCCTGACTTCCTAATCCAGGAAATTAAAGGATTTGACGGTAGACCCTGCTAAGCAAATTTCCCCCCTGAAAATCCCAGAGGGATTTAACCCATGGATCCGACCGATTATCCCTTTAAAGTTGTGACTAAGAAAGTCCCAATTCTTCAGGGTGCTGAGCACCCTCAAATCCCACGACGGCCATGTCCGGTGCTCAGCCCAGCATCCGGTGGGACTTTTCTATTTTAGCCCATGCCCAAGCCCTTTTCTCCATGGTGGGCAGCTTCCCTTTGCTGCAGCTCCCTCCCGAACCGGGACAGCAGAGCCTCGCTGCCGCCACATCCCGAATCCGCCCCGTCCCGTCCCTGTGTGTCACCCTCTGGGCTCATGGGATGGTGTTCGGGGGCTGCCGGATTTCCCAGCGTGGCCTCAGGCTGGGACAATGCCACAAGCGTCCCGTGGTGGCTCCGTGACGCTGCCCTCCAGGAGCAGCTCCTCGGGATCACATTCCCCCATGGAAAAGCAGCGACTCCGCAGGCTCCAAGCCGGACGCAGTGGCTGTCCCCAGCGGCAGGAGGGCAGCTGGTCCCCACCCAACATCGGGACATCCCTGGGGACCTTCCAGGAGCTGCGGCAGGTGGCAGATCTTCCCAAGCCCGCGGTGCTGGGGATGAGCCCTCCAGGGCAGCGGCGGCAGAGATGGGAGCTGGGGATGGAGGCAGGGATGGAGCCGGGGATGGAGCCGGGGATGGAGGCAGGGATGGAGCCGGGGATGGAG
>VWYI01002247.1:0-23171 GCA_013399455.1 Anthoscopus minutus
TATTGCTGTGGAATGGGCATCTAGCATCTGATTCATTAGTTTCTTCTCTTCTAGATTCCACAATGCAATGTGTCCAACTGGGCTACCAGCTGCCATTACTGGATGTCCATCTGCTCGAAAAAAAAAAAATTATTCAAAAGGTTTGCTTATTGACATTCAGTTCATCCCTTCTAACATGTCACATCTTAAAACTGATGCTAGAAAAGCCTATAATCACAAAGAAAAATAAATCTCAAGTTGATTCTAAAAATAATACAGGTTTTAACAGAAATATTGTAGTATGACAATCAGAAAAGAAACAAAACTCACTGATAATAAAAATAGGACTTTTTCATCTCAGGTAACAAAAAAATCTAAATCCAGCAATCAGAGCTTGGGGTTTTGCTTGAAAACACTATAGATATCAGCACAAAAAGGCTCTCTTTTACTTCTCACAAGTCTCTTCACAATTTTCTCCAGTAGCATTCTTCTTCAACAGGGTCTGCACTCAATCCATATTCTGTTATGATTTGTAAGATTATTCAAATGAGAGACTACATTCAGTATCTAATAGCTCTGTAGGCAGGATCAACATTGAGGTAACTATCCTTAATAATTAGGACATGTTTGTTAAACAAGAAAAATCTGTGAATATAAGTTAAGATTCCCCCACAACATCCATTCAATATTCACCCAGCTATTAACATTCTAACATTATTTGGCAGGGGAAGACACTGCTGAGAAGTAGGTTTGGACACTAAAGCAGGACATACTGAATACAACATCTCTGACAATTGTGTATTGTGTTAACTCTTGGCACACTGTAAACAAACTTTTCAAGTATACTGTATGTCACTTCCTTCACTTCCTGTGAACTAAGAACACAAGAAAATGCTATAAAACAGCTAGCATGATGAAAATGCACGATCTACCTTACTTATGGCTACCTTTTCTTGATCACTTTCAGCCTTTCTAAACTGCAACTCTCAGTACAAATTTGATTCTGAAATGTTTTATCATAAACTATTTTCCTCTCTTCCACTTAGCTATGTTAGTGCTTTCATACATATTTTCACTAAAAAACACTACGACTTACCTGTACGAAACGATATTGCTGTGATGGGACCCCAGTCCTGTTGAAATTTCATGAGAGTTTCATCAAACTTAATATTATGTACAATGATATGACCAGATACAAGGCCAACAGCAACAACATCCACTGCTGGAGCCTGCAAGAAAAAATTGTTTCCAGAAGCTGAGACTCTTTCAAAAAACAGATCATTTTAAGTGTCCAGCAGCTCTGGAAGACCATTATATAGCCTGCCACACTCCTCCACATATTTGCAAGTTTTATCTTGCACAACTGCTGACCACTTTCATAGCTGTCATCAATACTACAAATAAATCTAAAAAAATCTAAATCTAAAAAAAATTATAGCGAATTACAAAATCTTTTACTGAATCAACAAAGTCTAAATTTTATCCAAGTCCGAAGCAAAACAAATTTGGTAAAAAGCTACCAGTTTAATGAAGATTGATGACACACATGCATCTTGAAAATTCTGTGAATTCATGACACCATTCAATAAAGACTATATATGTGATGAACACAAAACAGATAAGATGCTAAATGCAACAGAACTAGGAACAGAGGATGAGCAAATAATACACCTCCAGTCATAAGAAGGTTACTACAATTACCTGAGAGAATACACACCATCTTTATTGATGTCATTTCAAACAACAATATTTTGCCTTCTGTTCTTGATCATATATGAAAATAAAAGACAAAAGAATACTAACTTGTTCAAGAGTTGTGACTGCTAGGCCCCATCCTGGAAACGAGTACAATAGTTTGCTGTAAAACAAACATAAAAAGTCCATAAATCAACTAACCCTTGGGGATTTTCCATAACACAGTGGTTGCTTTATATGTACTCATATAGAAAAGTGTATCAGCTTTCTGTTTTTATAGGTTAGAAAAAAGAAAAAAAAAACCTGTGATACTAAGAAGGGTAAAAATAAAACTTATGGCTAAACTTTATTGAAAAAGCTAGTGTTGTGCATTAATACCACAAAGGCGACATGACTACATGCCACGAATATAAGAAATAAAAGAAACATCAGTGATATCATGGAAAACTGACTTAGGAGAACAAAACACTGATTTATGCAAGCTGACTTGACATGTATTTGCAGTATGAATATCAACATGCAGTGAAGCTCACTGTACCCATAACTTTCAGGATTTAGAAAAGCAGTTGCTTAACATAGGAATGAAATACTGATACTGTGGATGATGATCCATTGAGACATGCTCAGAGACAACTGCATGTCTATACATCTCTTATCTGAGTCTAAGGCTCAAGTGCTAGTAATTACCTCCACTCTACTTGCCAGCATTTCCTTGGACCCACAACAACCAAAAAAGTCAAGCCTGGAAGATAGAAGGCAGGATGCCTGAACATGCTTCTACTATTATTTCAATAGTTTTCTGGGAAAACTATGTGATTTCAAGAAATTGAAAACAAAAAAATTCCTGAACAACTCCTGACATTTTGCAAGGAGCGTAAACAACACGCAACCTGAAAGGTATCAGCATTCAGGAAGCAGCAGCATTCTTTGTTCCTGGAGATATACCAACTGAAAACCTGTGCCAATACTCAGTAAAATATTCCAAACTTAACAGTATCATTTGGTGCCTATCAAACTACTTGGAACGTGAAGTGTAGCCAAAGTACCAGCAATCTTACTTGGATCTTATGTTCCATAGCTGCAAGGTTCCTTGTTCACTCCCAAGGAGAATTTTATTCAGATAGGTGCTGGGATGCAGAAGAGCAGAAACTGCAAAAGTGGCTTTATCAAAATCTATTTGAAGATATTCTTCTGCAAAACCAGTAAGAAACAGTGTTAGTGTGGTTAATCTGCAGTCTTGTCAAATGCAAAAGCAGGACATACGTTCAACTCTTAAAATCCTGCAACTGGAGCTCCTTCTTAAATGATTAGCCAATATGTAACAGAAGAGGCCATACTGCTTTACATAGTAACATCTGTTGGCTTGAAGGCATATTTTTTCCTTTAAGTCTACACTACAACAATGCTGGCAATACCATAGTGATTTATATCTTTCTGAGGGATTCCTGCTCCTGCCTGAGCGTAACACCTCATCTAATTAGCATGCCTTTTGTTTGTTATAGCAACTCCAAATCTCTAAAGCCTGGTTACATACATTATTGGCAACCATCATGCAGAGAATAATTCTAGTCACACAAATGAATGCTTTCTAAAGAAAAACGTTTGGGCCACTGAAGCACAATTTCACAAAGCACTTGACAACAGCATGAGAAGATGCTGACACAAATAAAAGGATTATTTATTAGAATTCAGTGGTACCCAGTCTGGTAAATATGAAGGAATTACAGGAATTCAGAAATAATGCCAAATCTGCTCTATCACTTACAACAAAATGGAACACTAAAATATAATTTCCATATAATCATTCTCTCTTTTACATCTACATGGAATCTTACTGAGCCTTTGCCCATGGCAAATGGATACATGGTAAAGTATCCATTCATGAAAAATTACTGCAGGATTAGAACTTTAGATCACCAATTAACTAGCACAATTGTTTAAGAATTTTCTTTTTAAGAATAAACTACTTCTGAACATGTGCATTTGAAAAAAATCTTCTTCTTAAATTACTGAATGTCTAATAGTGTTATCCTATAAAGCAGCAACAAAAACAAAATCTCTCACCTTCTGATTGTATATTCCAAACAATAAGAACATTGTCAACATCCACAGAGATGACATGATCACCAAAAGGCTGTAGAAGGTGTATCCTTGCCTTGTGGCCTTCATAGGTATGAACTACCTATAATTTCAAAATTATAGCTTCAGTAAGCTGTTACGGTAGAATATCATGTTAACATAATACTTAAGGACAGCTAAGCGATGTCAGCAACAAATTCAAATAAAATTTATGGAAAGGCCACACAACTTGAAGTACAACACGTGTAATTGTATCTGATATTTACAAATGTTTGCAAAAAATATGCTATGTAAGTATTTTTAATTATTTCTTTTAAATTAATTTAGCTTACGTGAATTGATGATTTTTAGAAATCTTTAAGTAGGTACCTAATTATTGTAATTAATATGCAAAACACAGTTCAGCATCATGGAATTTGCTCTTACATTTTCCCAGTTCAAGCTTTTTACTTATACAGTTTGTTTCCCTAAAACTGAAGGTACCTAACAGGTACAGAAATAGGTATTCATAGAAAATTAATTGCCTTAATACCACAAACACTACATAACTGTTTTGTACTACTGAATAACAAGTTAACAGAAACCTCTTTGTTCCTGGCAAAAGCATGGAGAATATTGTCATATGAAGCAAATATCAACATGCGATCTGCTGCCAAACATGTGATGTCTTGTGGCAAAGTATTACCTGTTGATCAAACAAAAGAAAAGTTAAACAAGTTTCAGGTTCCTAGAAAGAGAAAAAGCCTGAAAGTGTATTTCTTTGGCATGGTGACCCCAAAGAAAGCCCTCTGGTCAAACACTATGTTGAATTTTAGAGAAATACACACATCTCAAACAATGCGAATATTACTACAAAACATTACACCATTAACAACATCATAAGTAACATAAGAACAACACAAGGTCATTCTTTGAAAAACACATAATAATAAATTAGTGAACTATCTCTATAAATAAAGGTACATGGCAGATTTGTGAGGGCTAGAAATATAGATAAATCAAAGTCTCAGCATTAGCAACGCTTATTAGGTCGTTATTCTGCAAGCCTGGGAGTTAGTGACCCTCTCCTGCACCTATGTTCTGATCACACTGAGAATTTAATGCTCTAAGAATACACCTCATCCTCTACCCCATGACTGGTTCAGAAAGATTATATAATATCAGGGTATTTACTTTACTAGCCCAAAAGATAAAAGAGTCAAAGTTCTAGACCATACTGAGGAACTGCTGGTGTGGTCCCAAATGATAGAAAAACAGGGAAAAAATACTATAGGGAATAAATCAATCCAAGGAAATATAAAAATGTAAATTACAGCACTTTACACTTTTGCAGAGAAATACCAGGTCAAAAATCACTGTGGAAGTGAACCTGTGACACAAACTATCATGGTCACACAACAGCCCTTCCAACAAAGGTGCTTTATACTGTGAATTACTAGCAGATAAAGAAAACTGCACCTTCTGCTGTACTGCAGCACAGCTTCAAAAGAAGGAAATAAAATAGAACATAAAAGAAGGTTGCGCTCTATGAGGTTTCATTTGTTTGAACACATCTTCCCACAGCACCTTGATGTGACTCAGGCTTACAGCCAGGTTACAGATATCTGGTATTCTACAGGAGCTGTATAAGGCTTTTAGGCAGACCCAAATTATGCAGTTCAGAGCACCAACCATGTAACAATAACAAACTAACAGCACCATAAAAAGAGAGGCACAGCATTCTTTTTTTTCAATCACAATTTTGTATGTCAACTCTCAATTTCTCAAAATTTCTCAAAAAGCTTAGATGATACATCTAGCTTACATATGTAAGAAGATGTAGCCCACTGTGGAATAGATAATGCAATGTTTTTATGATTTTGCAAGATGAAAACAATGTGTTTACAGCTTTAAATGCATAGCTTAAAAATGCATAGCTGGTAATCTAAATCTAGTCCTGGTTTATTTATTCTCAAGCTTACAGATGTAACTGTTAGTAAACAGATATAACTGTTAGTAACTGTTACTCTGTTAGTAAAATATATTTCATATATGACTTCTCTGTAAAAATTTTGTGGTAATCAGAAGTAAAGCCCCTACCTTTCAAGACAGAGTGCATCCCCCTGCCTAAGTGTCAAGTGAAAAGGACCTTCAACAATCAACTGGTTCAACACCCCATCAGCTCTTCACAAAGTTCATCACCAGTAGTAGAGTGGGTTTAGCTGCAGATGTGCCCAGTGAGTCTTGGGCACTTCTGGGGAAGGAGTTCTGCTCAAGGTC
This sequence comes from Anthoscopus minutus, assembly GCA_013399455.1. Taxonomy (NCBI): domain Eukaryota; kingdom Metazoa; phylum Chordata; class Aves; order Passeriformes; family Paridae; genus Anthoscopus; species Anthoscopus minutus. The sequence goes on from VWYI01002247.1 coordinate 6,013, forward strand.
TACACTGTACCACAGTTACCTCTTAGGGCCATTTTTCTTACCCTCCACCGTGACCCTCTCAAGCTGCAATCTGCAGGTGTTGCCCCTAGCTGCCCTGTCTACCACTACTACCATCAGCACAAATCCAGACCTGCCAGCCAACTGCCCTTCAGGCAACAGGCTGCCCCTGGGTCACCCTGTATCTCGTCCTTCTTAGCACTAAGTAGATCCAGTTACTCAAATGCCTGTTTTCACACTGTTTGCTGTAGGCCTTGACACTCTCCTACTCCTCAGCATGCCTCCTACAGGAGAAAGGGGAGCTGTGGAAGGGACACAACCACATTAACAGGGTGCTGCAGTCCAGGCATGGCCTTACCAGTGTGAGGTGCAGAAAAACAGCTTCGCCTGATCTGTTGGATGCATTCCTATGCACAGCCTGCCTTACTCACAGTTACCGTGGTTTTAGTCCACATTCAGCCTGGCACCAGCACAGCCCCAGCCTCCTTTCAGCAGAATGCCATGAAGCCACTCAGTTCCCAGCTTGCTCTGTCCCAGGTGCAGCAGGGCTCTGCACTCATCCTTGCTGAATCTGGCAATGCTCCTGTTGGCCCAGGCTTCGTGTTTTGCAACAGCTCCCTGAAACTGACTGAAACTCTGCCACTCTGGGTGTCAGCTACTCCTCCTAAAACAGCATCCTCTGCAAGCTTATCCTCTGAGTGCGTGCTGCCTCATTATCCAGGCTGCTGGTGATAGTGCTGGAATACTGTGGGCCCTGCTGCTGATACCCACAGTGCTTTGCCATCAAAGGCCACGAGAATGTCAAGACATTGATTCATTTCCTCTGTATCCACCAGTACAACCAATTCCTAACACTCTCTAAAGGCATCCACATCCATTTTCTTTATGTAATTTATTTTCCTCCTTAACAGTCCTCTAATAATCACTAAAACAGTGACAAAAAAGGGATCTGAAATGAATTCAATAAATTAGCAACTGAGCTTTATTCACCTTATGGCTTAGAGGTATTTTTGGAAGAACAAGATGGTAAGAACAGAAGGTTCAAAAGGTATGCTTCTAAGAAAACTAAATTTCAGTTTCAATAGCAGTCTTATTTCCAAACTACTATTTTAGATTTCTGAGACTCTTTTCAACATATTTCAGTGTAAATATTAGTAAGTACAATTTATTTTCTTGTTTTTGAGTTGAAAATGAAGTGTAGATGTAAGACATGTTTGAAAAAAAACCCAACAAAAAAAGAGGAATGAACAATTTATGAATACTTACTCACAGCAACAATACCAAGCTTCTTCACCTGCAAGGAAAATGTTAAAAAAGCATTTTTAGTGATTGGTTGCAATAAATTTTGTATAAACGAAATAAAAAATTCTAGGAACTAACCTACATCTGACACTGAATTTAATACCTCACAAACCAGAAAAATTATTCATCCTAGTTTAGAACACTGCATACAGAGAACACATGAAAAGAAATGGGATAATGCATTTGACAAAAGACAAGACTCACTAACATTAAGTTATGCTTCTTGACCCTAATGCACAGGAAACTAAGGACTTAATAATACACTCTGAGAAGCCTGAGTAACTTAGTTTCCACATCAGCTCAGCGTCTACCTTATTTTCACTACAATCACACTGTATTCTAATTTTATCTCTATTCACAGAAAATTTACTTTAGTTACAAACATCTAAACATCTCTGTCCAGTGATGAACACAACTCTAGCCCAAAGGCTGTGAAGGCTCACAGAAGCAAATGCTAAAAAGGTGCCACAGAAGCACAGGAAGATCCCTGATGTCTGCACTCTGGTGTTCATTGTACTCAGCTTAATTCTATAAACTGTTTCTTATACAGTGAAAACGCTTTGACTAAGCCCAAGGAAGTCACTGAGTCTCCCTATTTTGAAGCATTCCAAACCCACCTACACACAGGTTCCTCTGTAACCTGCTCTAGGTGGCCGTGCCTTGGCAGGGGGGCTGGTCTGGGTGATCTCCAGAGGTCCCTTCCAACCTTAAGGGGTTTATGATTCCACACTGCAAAAAACGAGTCAGTACACAGGCTTTTTTATCTTACTGATATCACCTATGCTCAACAGCATAGGTGATTTTCATAAAGGAACTTTAATAAGATCTGACTGACGCCCGTCCCTAAAACGTAACCCTCAAACGCTAGAGTGGGTGAGCTTTGATTAATCTTTTAACGAAGGCAAAGCTTCAGCAGCTGGGCGATCTCAGAGGATGGGCTGTGCTACATTAGCTAGTGCTGCCCACGTGGCTGAATACGCTCATTCCCGGCCTGTTTAGCCGACGGCCTCTCTCTTTCCCTTCCTTCCTCGGTCATCGCCAGCTGCACAGACGAGCCACCTGGGCGCCACGCCCCGCACACGCTCTCGCATCATGACGGCGAGGGTGGAGGGGGGGAGAAGGGAGCAAGGAAAACCACATCTCCCTGCACGGCCCCGGCCTCTCCACCGCCGGTCGAGCGGGAAGGAGGCCCGGAAAAAGGAGCGGGGACTGGAACGCCGAGTACTCACATTGTAGGTGTGGATGCTACGCCCGACGGCTGCGGCCAGATAGAATTCGCGGTGACGGCCGTGATAGCGCAGGACGTGTGGGACGTGCCCGCTGAAGAGGCCGAGCACCCGGAAAGCGGCGAATAGCCCCACGCCCTCCCGCGCCATGGCTCCGCACGTGTCCCCGTGCGTGTCCGCATCCGCCTGCCCACAGGAAGCGCCCGCCAGCTTCCGCCGCCCCGCTCCGCCCCGCCGTGCGTCGCCGAAAGTGGCCCCCGCGCCGCCGCTCCTGCGCTGTTCAGCCGCGGCCCCGCTCCGGCGGCGCACTGGGAAGTGTCAGCCGCGAACTCTGCCAGAAACACTCCACGAAACCGCGACCGCGCGGGTTTTTTCGTTTTATTCTTTATTTTTTATCCCCTTTTATTCCTCATTTCGTTATCCCCTTTGTCCTCGCAAAGCACCAGGTCCGGTTGCGATTGGCCCCGCTGCAAAGGCGGCAGCGGACCGCGAGGTGAGCCACCTCCGATGGCGCACCTCGCGTCGGGAGCCTGTGGACTTCTCGGGGAGTCTGTTTTGAGATTTTTTGTGATGGTGGTAGTGATGATTTTGTATGTGGGTTTGGTTTGGTTTTTTAAATAAATTATGGATATATTAAAAAAATAACAACCCGCGGGATGATTCCGTTGCTATGACTGCACAGTGGACAATGGATGTGAAGTCCGGCGAAGGAGGCAAAATGAAAAGCCGCGCAGTCCCCAGGCCACTTATCCCAAGTTGTTGTAACTTCTCCACACTGCCATCAGCTCCTGGCCTTTGCTCTTGTCGCACGGGGCTGGGCTTGACGTCCTGGCGGCGCCCTCGGGGCTGCCCCGCTGCGCTGTCCCAGTACCCTCCTGCGACGCGCAGAAGCCGGGGCAGTGGTACTTCAAGACGGACAGGGTAACGTGCCACAGCTCCGGTCGCTCCCCACATCCCCGCGCCCGCTCCAGGAGGCATTCCAGTAGCCGGCCCGCTCGCTCTGCCCGCCAGGAGTCCTGCGACCAGACCGCCGGTCACGACTCTTAACTCCTTTTCCCTTCTGCACCTCCCCACGCATCCTTAAAAAGAGGCTGCCCATCCACCACTTCTCATCCTTTCCCCCTTCTCCCCGATTTCCCTTCTTTTCTTGCCTTTCCCTCTCCCTCTTTTTCTTCCCCCTCCTCTCTTTTTCCTTCCTCCCTCTTTTCCTCATAGCCTCTCTCTCTTTTTTTTTTTTTAAATAAAGTGAATGCCACCTAGCCGCAGGAAAGTGGCGCACCGGGGGAACTTCGGACTGCTGCGCGCCCGCCGGTTCGGAGGTGTGTTCGTCCTCGCAGGTGTGAAAATCGAGTTGTAGCTCCTGGAAGGAAACAAAAATAGGGGATGCACGTTAAAACCACGTCCCATGGAATCTCCTTCGCCGTTTGCCAACCTGCCTCGAGCACCCCGTTATAGCCATCCCTCCTGCGTCGGGGCCCCGCAGGGTATGGGCGGCTGCGGGAGTCAGGCGGCGGCCGTGTGGGGCAGCCGCTGCTGGGCTGTGCTGGGCAGCTCCAGTCTGTCGTGCACTCGGCAGAGCTGCTTTTCCTGAAAAATACTGCCTGGATTTTGCACTAAGGGCCGGCTGCGAGTATTAATCCTCCACGTAGCTTCTAAACCACTTATCACCTTTGCAACCGTGACACCATCTTCAGCGTCGGTGAAGCATTATACAAGGGACTTTCAGTCCTACGGATCTGCAAGGTGCTGGGAAGGGTCGGGTAGAGCACATTTTAGGAAGGTCGCCGGAGAAAAGCTGGACATAACTTCACGGTCCTGTTTCACAGGTACCGATTTACTAAACTAGCCAACTCCCGGCTTGCTAACCGAGATTTTCAGAAAGTAGCTGCCGGTGATCAAGGGTAAAAACGAGGAGGCAGTGCCGTCCCGACAGTTTCCCTCCGATGCCACCAGAGAAAGCACCAACCTCTTCTGTAAAGGTTAAGTCTGCATCCAAAACGTGTAGTAGATCTTCTTGTATCTTGCCGTGGTTACAGAGGCTGAAATTATAGGTGGAACCCCGCGGTAAGAACGCGATCTGAAGAAAGATGATCAAGCTACAAAAGACTGTGTAAGAAAAAGCCAAAGGTTAATTATCCTGCATCGCTATGTGACCCGACAAGCGGTAGAGAGGGATGCCCGTGCTTCAGAAACACCAGAGAAACTGGTTGGTTACCGTTTTGATTATCCATGGTGTCTTTACACGTTGTTTTTCTCCTCCCGGGCTTCAGATCGTTGCTGGCTTCGTATATGTACCTGTACGCCTACGGAAATAAAGGTTTCCAATTCCATAACCGAGGCTTATTTGGACGTCTCTTGCACCTCTTTCCAGAAGTGTAAATAATTATTACTCAGTCTTGAAGTTATGTCACTGACTCGAAAATAAAACCATGATAACGAATAATAGTCAAAGGCAGCATCCAAACCCCAACCAAAACAAAATAAAACACAGACAATCTTGAATGCTTGAAACAAGTGTGAGTAGCTCTCCCCATAACCACGTGGGATGCAACTTTAGCTGTTGCAGTAAAACACGATTTTCTCTTGAAGACGAGAAAAAATGCCCCGGGGCACCTGCAGAGGTTCTGCCCGACGGTGGGAGTACGTTCCCTCCGCACTGAGGTTGCAGGGACATCTCCAGTGCAACATTTTAACGCAATTGGTCGGGAGGGAGTGGAACATAGTACTCGATTCTCCATCCCCCTCTACAGTTGCGGGGTTTTTTGTTTCGAAGGTGGACGTTTTCTCTTACAAGCCTCTTCCCCGGGGGAGCCCCTTTACTTGCTTAGGCTGCAGGGAGTACAGGTGGGGAACACCTGCTCGGCCATGGGGACAGCCTAGGTGACAGGGCAGTCGGCTGCACCGTGCAGTGGGGGCTGGGATACGGGGGACATCGCGGGACAGGCTGCCCCGGGCACAGAGTATAGGTATGAGGGGGATGTCTGGGGCCAGTCTGCCCTGGCCGCTAGCGACCAGAATATCCGGGCTGCCGGGCCAAAAGGAGGCATGGCCGTGCTTCCTCCCTCACTCCCCGGAGCCTTTCTCCGGCCGGCACCGACGCCTCTCCCACGTTCGACACCAGCTGCTCCCTGGTCCTACTGAAGTGTTTCGCGGAAAGTTCCCGGGGAGCCTCTGCAGAAGCCCCGGCCAGGGGCGTGCTCGTTTTCGGGGAATGCTCCCTGCGGCATGCGTCATGAGGGAAACCGTGGAAGTCTGCCACGGGACAACTGGCTCGCTGAGCTGAGGACCAGCCAGAGCAGCTTAGTCATCAGCGGATGCCTGTCCTCCTGAGTGAGTTCCTGCCCTGCTCTCCTCTTGGATCTCTCTCCCTTTGTTTCTTCTCTTCCTGCATCTCGCAGCCCAGCCGTGGGCTGCCTCTTGCTCCTCCCGGAGCTCCGGGAGGGACGGGCGAGAGAGTCAGCCGCAGCGCCCAGGTCTCCCCTGAGAGCTCCTAGTCTCTGTTTCAAAGTGTGGCCACAGTCCTGTGACTCCATGAATGTGTGTATGTGTCTGGTTTTGCATGTGTACATGTTTATACATCTAATTCTACTCACAACTGACGTTTCAAAACCGATACCTTGATAGCTATTGCACTAATGGAGATGAGTCTGCAAAGCACCTGCAAAACTGTAGCCAAGCTCCGGTAGCCCTCGAGAGCACTTGAGAGGGTCCTTACCTGTATTGCTCTCACAGTGTTGCCGAACAAATTCCACTTTCCTAAAGGATGTCTTGGTCTCATATTGCAGAAGGGATTTTCTTAACTGGCAAAGTCATGTGCTTTAATCTTTGTCCAAAGATTTTTGCTTGAAGTTGCTAATGGGCTGCATGGAAGTTACTAAGTTGATAAAAATAAGAATCTGTTAAATAGCTTAGCGTTTCTCTGCATAATTGGAGGTGCACCATAGCATAAAGGTCACCTTAGGTGAGTTTTATTTTATACCAGAGAACCAGCATCATAACTAATGAAAAGTCTATTTGTGCCATGAATTCCAACACAATGGAAATTCAAAGTGGTGCCCACAATACAAATCTAAGGTCCAGGAACACGTTATTTTTAAATTTTCATTGTTCATTTGTCTTTACTGAGCAGTACACATATAATAGCTAAGTAAAGGTGTTTATTTGCCCCTATCAAACAGGACCTAGTAAACTTGTGTGTAGATAAAGGGAACAATTATGTTATAATGCAAATGACAATGGCTTGAAATTCTTTTCCATCACTGGAAATGGTGTTATGCACATGATCTTATTTCTGAAGCTGTCTCCAAAGATAGAACAAAGTTGCAAAAGCCACTGGCAATATACTTAGATTAACAAATGAAAAAGATGTGATTTTGAAAGGGAGCAGAAATACATGTGGCTGTAAAAGACAATTTGGCACTAAAAACATGCTTCTAAGCAAGTTCAAATGAAAGTCAGTTATGAAAAAGGGAATTCACTTTTTCTTTAACCACTTTTTTTTTTAATGGAAAATTGTCGTAAACAAATAGTATCTCTCAAAAACTTTGCTAATCTCTTCACTTGCATGCAGCAGTAACCTCTGAAATGTCAAATTATGATGAATATGTGTTCAAGTTTGTTTTCTATTTTAAATTCTTCAGAGTGAAAACTTCAATTACTGACATATGTACCAGAGAGGCAGGGGATAAAAGAGGACTTTAGAAAAATCTGTTCATTTTTATAACTATAGAAATTCAAAACTTTTACTTGCTTTAGCCAAGGGCGCTGCAGCCTCACTTCTGACAGCAGCTCTTGACTGGAGCAATTGCCAAATTCAAGAGATTTGGATGTGGTTCCGTTAAGAAAGATAAGTGACAAGAGGCATTTTTCTGATGGATCTTTATACTTACAATACACCTTCTTTCTTCCTTAATCCCTGCTTCCCGGTTGGATTGAAGACCTCACATTTGTGGTGGTGCTTGAGCAACAGGAAGATGGAGTTGAGAAATAGCTGTTGCTGTTTTGCTGCTGCAGATCGAGATGGTATCTATGGGTAGGACTGCTGCCAGCACTCATTAGGAGAAGAAAGACTACATGAAAGTCACTCACTTTGGTACACATTTCTAATCAATATTATTATATTTATGTTATGAGAATTTATTCTTTTGGCTTGTATTTGCTGAGCTAGTTTTGACTCTTACATCTTGGTAATTGTAGCTGGAAGGCAATATTTATGTTCCTTTTCTTTTTCGTAAATATGAGTAATATATTCTTTCCTAAAATCTCTCACCACTACATAAATGCCATTATATCCAGGATGTTTAATATATTTATACTTTGGATATATAGAATTTGGAAAATTTTAAAATTCAGCACCCAAAAATCAGAAAATGCCTTGCCTTTTGCAGCTTGAGGGTGTGAATACCACCATCAAGAAACCTCAGCAAACATGTAAATTATATTAGAGCTAACTTTCATGCACAGATCATGGAGACAAAAGCTCAATGGCCTCACTTTTTTTTCATATGTTTTAGTTAAAATAATTTTATTTCAGAAAATGATGCAAATCTTTTTCCTTTGAAGCATAATGGTTTCCAACACAATGGAAATTCAAAGTGGTGCCCACAATTTTTTTTCCCACCTCCTTATATGGTCCTTGGAACTTGTTCCTCCTGGTTATGGACACACAAGATGGGCTGGTTGTCCCTTAGGAGCTTACCTTCTTGGACACAAGCAGCAGGTGAATGCCAGTGATAACCTCCACATGCCACTTGGAAAAGGTGTGTATATCCCCATGAGGAGTACCTGAGGGTATCTGGTCGCTGGCAGTGACCAAAATAGCACTAAGAGGGTCTAGCAGCTGTTGCCCTTGGCACTCCTCAGCTTTCCCCAGAGATCAAAAGACATGTCTGCAAAATGTAGGAGTATGTCCACATTATTGCGTAAAAACCTAACCATTTTTATCTAATATAGTCATGGTATGTAATTTATTTGGGTAACAGCTTTCTAGATCATCAGCACATCAGCAGGACTTGAGCATGTGAGTCCTGAGGTGAACACAGAATACCTTTCCCACAATCTTCCCCATGCTGATGGCTTCTACTTCAGCACATAAAAATCCCCTAAGTTTGAACATCCAAGCTGTCTAAGTCCCACGACATCAACTGCTGACACATACTCTCTTGCAAAATCTTCATAACCACATTTTTTTCAGTACTATTTATTTCTAGCATTAATATCCTATCTCTTCAGGAAATTGAGCACCCATCCAGAAGAGAAGTTTCAGCACCAGGAGTCAGATTGGAAAGGCCATCTTGCTCAGGCCATGTTCTTAGCAGAGATCCTTTCCAACCAGGCTGATCAATCATGACAATGGGGAGTTGTTATTCTTCGTGCAGATCGGTTGCTAGAAGGCATAAAATGCACATTACTAAGAGGTGTACAGTGATTCATTGCCAGAAGAAAACTTCAAAAACTAATCCATCTTGTGGTTAATATTAGGGCCCTTGAGAGATTGCAGTCTGTGCGTTAAACAGACTTATCTCTACCGTCCTACTGTTTCCTGCTGTTCCCTGTTCTCTTGTCATCTTTGTTTTATCTGTCCAAGCATCTTCTGCCCCCACACCTCCAATGTCAGTCTCTGAGTTTTTACCCTTCTATTCTTATCCAGTCCCAATCATTTTCCAAGTCCATGATTAAATACTTATTTTTAACTTCTACTTTTCTTGGGTAGAGAAGAGTTTACCTGCCTTTAAACTCTTCCCTTGCTTTTTCCCACTCTTCATTTTTTGAAATTCCATAAGAAGTTATTGATAAAATATTAGTTGTGTCTATTCTGGTACACAGATTCTAAAGGATCAGAATTGTAACTATGTCATGGTTGTGGGTATTCTTGGCTTGTCTGAGTTAAGGCTCAGAGAAGCCTTAGTAGTTAGCCTGAGTTAGCTCAGACAAGATTTTGGTATTGTGTGATCATAACTTATTAACATGTTTAACTTTCTTTGAATTGTGTCTTGAATTTCCCAAGTTAATAAATAGGCATTACAATAGTGCTGACATTATTTTTATCCTTTTTTTCAGTAGTACTCCAATATAACTCCATAACTCTTTTCTCAAATTTTAATATATTTACACTGAAACTTACTGTTCTATGATTTGAAATGTAGTATTTAAGGTTAAATTGAAAGGAACATATGGAAGTATTTTGATCATGTCCACTGTTTAAAATCTGAACAAAAGGGCCATCACTTCAAGCTTTAAACAACTCTCAACACACTGCTGATGTATAATAAACTTTGCCTTAGAATTGGGTGTCCACTTACTGTCATTGCAACTGGAGGCCTGATTTATAAGAAATATTTTTAAACCTCTAAAGCAGGGTAACAAAGCTTAACACAACAATTTTTCCTTCAGATCCTTTCTTTGAATCCACCACTTTCAGCATGGGAGGTCAAAAATTTTCCAGCTAGAAAACAAGGAAAAACCAGTTTCCTACATTGGAAATATTTCACCAAATATGCGGGGTTTGTCTCATCCAAGAATTATTTCAGTAGAAATCTAGTGGAACTATTAATGTGTTTTGTCAAAGGAGATACCCTGAGGCACTTACTCAGCAAGGTGAATTAGAAACTCTGAATTCTTGAGAAAGTCAGTTTCCATGTTATTGAAAGGAGTGAAAGTGAAAGGAGTGAAAGTGAAAGGACATCCTTACCTTGATCAACCATGGGATCCACAACTTCTGGAGAAGTGGAAGTATGATATATATTTACAACTGGAGATGTCAATTGCTTAAAAATATTTATTTTTCTGATAAGAAACTCACAATTTTTAAAAATCAACAAATAGCCTGTCCCTTCTCCTCTGTTTGTTTTTCTATGCACTTTATTGCTTATTCTGACTTTGAGCAATGCTTCTGAAAGTTTCAGTTGCACACTGTTTAACAGGAATATAATTAGAGTAATGCTGCTATGAGTTTGACATTATCAGTGTAATGAAAGGATAGTGAAATACAAAAGCTAATTTTTTTTTCTCACAGGTGTTAGTAAAGTAGGTATATTTTTAATTGACATGTGGCTGAATTAATGGATTAGACATAAATTAAATGTTACCGATACCAACATATCACATGCACTAAGGAGAGCAACCTAACCTTAATATTACAAACAACTTGCTACCAAACAGTATCTTATTGCCATTTCTAATTGAAGCAGTGTTGACAAATTTGTGCCTTTGTGCTGTTTCAGTAAAAATTTGAAGTGAGTCTAGGCAATACTGGGAAGTTTAGATAAAAATGGGATTAAGCTGTTGTATTTCAAGGGCTGTAGAAACAATCAGAATTAAGCTTCTTCAAAACCACCAGATCCATTTCACCTTATCCAGCTACAATATGCTTTATAAAGGAATGTGGTAATTAGCTCTGTTTTCTTTCTCTCTACTCTCAAAAAGAGCAATATGCCAAAAATCTTCTGTATATAAATAATGCTGAATTGTATTTTGCCAAGGAAGTCTGCCAGGTAAACAGTAAGTAAGACATAGATGTAGTGCAGCCCCAGGGAAAGCAAATGGAAATTCCAGGTAACTGGAACAAACAGCATGTCCAAACTGTCACTGTACTCCTGATTTAAAGTATATTCACTCAAATGAGTGAATATGAGTTCTCATATTGAGAACTGCAATTCTCAATGCTACTGCTCAGCTATTGCATATCCCAGCAATAGTTACACCCTACAGATTCCATAATTTTTTTCATTGCACATCCCTCTACCCAGATGTCTTTTTCAATAGCATCCCAAATAATTATAGTATCAAAAAATGGCTTGGCTTGGAAGAGACCTTAAAGATCATCTGGTTTCAAACGCCCCGTCAGGGACACCTTTCACCAGACCAAGATGCTCCAAACCCCATTCAGTCTGGCCTTGAACACTTCTAGGGATGGCCCATCCACAACGTTCCAGGGCAACTTGTGCCAGAGCCTCACTGTTACATCCTGTTGCAGCAGGGCCATGTCCAGGAAGGTTACAGCTACTGGTGATGGGCTTGGGAATCAATGAGACAGGTGTCTGCCTGGTTAAACTCAGGAATCCATTTATTCGAGCATCACCAACATAGGATTTAACCCAGCATGAACCAGAGATGGAGAACCTTAAACTAAGGCAAGGTGATGTGTTACGGACACAGCAAGGGGGAAAGACTCAGGGGTGCAAACCAATAGGGATACAATAGGAGGGGTTAATGCAGAATACAACTAATTGCAACACCAGAGACGCAGAACACCTCATGCTGACACCTTACGAAGGATTTAGGGGTGAAACAACACTTCCCGGGCTTATAGGACACATCGCCCAAGGCAGAGGGGTGGATTTTAGTTTTCCCGGGCTTTAAAGCCACACTTCTCACTTTAACACTGCCCGTCTAAAATCAAATCCCCGCCTCTTTGGGCAGAGGTAATTCACACCTCACTAGCCTCACAGAAAAGTATTTCTTCCTAATATCTAATATAAACCTACCTTCTTTCAGTATGAATCCAATTCCCCTTGTCCTGTCACTATGCTCTTGTAAAAAGTCCTTGTCCATCCTTCTTGAGTCCCTTCAGGAACTAGGCCATAGTTAGGTCACCTCAAAGCTTTCTCTTCTCCAGGCTGAACAATCCTTATTTTCTCAGCCTTTTCCCATAGGAGAGGTGGTCTATACCTCTGATCACCTTGGTGTCCCTCTGCACTCTCTCCAGCAGCTCCATGTCCTTCCTGTGCTGGGACCCCAGGGCTGGAGGCAGCTCTGCAGGTGGGGTCTCACCTGAGCAGGGCAGAGGGGCAGAATCCCCTCCCTCCCCTGCTGCTCACAGGGCTCTGGGTGCAGCCCAGGACACCCTTGGCTTTCTGGGCTGGGAGTGCCCATGGCTGCCTCATGTCCAGCTTTCATTCCCAGCATCCCCCAAGTCCCTCTGAGCAGGGCTGCTCTGGATCTGTTCATCCCCAGCCTGGGCTGGCACCAGCGATTGTCCTGACCCAGGTACAGCACCAGCACTTGGCCTTGCTAGCCCTCATGAAATTTCCAGGGGCCACTTCTTGAGTTTCTTCTGGTTGGCAATCCTGTCTTTCAGGATTGTCAGTTGCACTCTCATCTTGGTGTCATCTACAGATTTGCTGTATGCGCTCAATTCTTTAATCTGTGTTGTTAGTGAAGATATTAAATAGCACCATTCTCAGGCTGTTAATCCATAACCTGGCTCTTTGGGTCTTGATTCACTGAGTGCTGCGCATTGTGAAAGAAATAAAAGCTGTTGCCATCAGCATTGTTTTAAGATGGCCACACTCTGATTTTGTAATTGTGGTAAGTAGATAGAAAAGCAGCAGAGCCATGATTTGTGAAACAGAGACGTTGCTGCCTGAGACTCCACATTAAGCAAGTATGTCACATATGGTGCGCTGGTTTTAAGTGTATGCCACACAAGCATTCACACAAAAACAGCTCAATCAGAGATTGACTGAGAAAAGGTCTTTTGCTTTTTCAGTCAAAAATACTATATTCACTTTTTTGTTTGTTTGCTTGGTGGTTTGTTGTTGTTGTTTGTTGTTGTTGTGTTTTTGTTTTGTTTTGGGTTTTTTTTGTTGTTTTTTTGGTTTGTTTGTTTTGGGTTTTTTGGTTGGTTTATATTTCAGTTTTTGTATTTTTGGTTTTTTTGAGGGTTTTTTTGTTTTTTGGTTTTTTTTAAACAAGCTGGTAAAAATGAAAAATAAAAAAGGAAAAATAAATTTAAAAAAAACCTGAAAGAAACATAATAGAAACTTAAACTAAATTCATGATGATCCTGTTATATTCTTATATGCACACATATAGCTCAAAATAGAGAACTACTGAAAAAACTGGCAGAAATATTTATGGCAATGATCTTTAGAAAGATTAATGAAAATTTCAGTATCATGTATAGGGTGAAATAACTGATATTCATAAATGGAAGTACAGTACATACATTTAATACAATTGCTTAAAAGTAAGAGAAATTAGAAATGTTAACAAATAGTGTCCAGAAAATAACATATTTTGATGGGAAGAACAGACTGCAGAGTATAAACGTTAAGTATACAATGATATATAAAATTTTGAGATAAACCATAAATAATTAGGAGATATAAGGGAGTTTAGATGTAGCAACCTTTTCAGATAAACACGTTTTTTAAAAGGTTTAAATTTCTTTGAAAAACACACCATCATTGTCTGTGAGTATTTTCTGATTTCTCAGTTTACATGTTTTTATATTGGTACTGGAGCTGAACAGTATGTAGGCTCATCATAGAATTATAGAATGGCCTTGGTTAGAAGGGACCTTAAGGACCATTTAGCTACCCCACTGCTGTGGACAGGGGCACATTTCAGTAGACCAGGTTGCTCAGAGCTCCATCTAATACCTCTTTAGATGAAAATATTTAGTTGTTCCTTGCCAAGAAATGTTTAATGCAGAGTTTTTGCATATTGAAATTCAATGCTTGTCATTTATATAATAACAATTACCTGAATGGTAAGAGTTGTTTCTCTTAGGAGAAGAAACACAAGTGGCACGAATGAATTATTCCTTTTGTGCAAGAAATGTATGTGCAATATCATATTCCTGAAAAGGTGGTGTCGAATGAAGGAAAGAAATTATTGTGCCAGTGCTCTTATCTCATGATGGTGGTCAGAGTACAAGTCTAGTTTTCATTTGTTTCAGGACTTCCTTTTTTTCTCATGAATCTCAGAGAAGGGTGCTCAAGCAGGTCTCCTGGTTTTGCACTAAAAACCAGCTCTTGGTTGAAATAACTATATATTATTTGAAATTTCGCAGAATTATAGAGTCATTTTGGTTGAAGAAGACCCTTAAGAACATTGAATCCAACCATAACAATATTTAGTGCACCACTACGCCTTATCCCTAAGTGCCACATCTACCTGTCTTTTAAATACCTCCAGGGATGGTGATTGTACCACCTTCCTGGTCAGCCTGTTCCAATGCCTGATGACCCTTTTCATTAAGCTTTCCCTCATCTCCAATTAAAACCTCTCCAGGTGTAACCTGAGATCGTTTATTCTCATCCTGTCACTTGTTACCTAGGAAACAGAGTCCAAACACCATCTGGATACAGATTTGTCACCTCCAGGCTTATCTCTAGCGAGCCTATTTTTCTCCCTTTCCACCTTCAAGTCTTATTTAAAGTTGTTGCAATGAACCTGTCTAACTGCAACAGTCCTTATTCCATCTGAGACAGGTGTACCCCATCTGCTGCCAGCAGATCTGGCATCATGTAGCCTAACCCATGGTCAAAACCCCTGAAATTTTGCTTGTGGCACCAGTCATGGATCCAGGCATTGATGTGCTGGGTCTTCATATTTCTTTCCTCATCATTTTCTCTAACTGGAAATATAGAGGGGAATCATGCTTGCATTCCTGATGCCTTAACCAGTCACCCCAAAGCCCTGAATGAAAAGCCCTCTCTTGATTGCCCTTGGACTTCTTATTGTAACTTTGTCACTGCCTGCACAGAAAATCAATAGCAGGTAATAATCGAAGAGCTGTGCCTGTTTATAATGGTTAAAAAATCTCCATTGGTCTCTTAAAAGGACTCCCTAAAATGTTCTACCTTTCTGACAGAGTGAGTATTTGTTTTGGTTTTGGCAAATGCTTTGTTAAATCTGACAGAACAAAATCACTTTAAGTGTATGCAGATTATGTTTAGACCCTGAAACACTAATTACAATATATGAAAAAGTAGATAAATACACTATTTTTTGTGTATAACTGACCACAAAAATGGTTTAGATAAACTGGATAGGATAAAAAAATATTTTCCAGGGTATTTTTCTTAAATTTTAGAAGTAAAATTTAACAGAAAGTAAAATTTCCCAATCTTCTTATGGCTTTTAACTATGAAGAAAAAAGTGTGTGCCTGAGAAACCACTGGCCTGAATGCAGCTATTTGGGGCAGAAAGCACACAGAGAAAACTTTTATTCTCCCATTCTTACACTGGGACAGACATACAAATATATCATGCCAGACACTAAAAATAAACAAGAAGTTCAAAAAGCCTGGATATTGCCTTTTACAACTTTCCAGATATGGCTACATTTATGAGAAATGAGATTATAACAACTCTTGCATATGAAGAAGACAGCTCACCTGTGAGTTTGGGAAGTCCATGACACAATGTTGCCTCTAGCAGTTTTTCAAGGTAATTGAGATGAGAGTTGAAACCTCCTGCATCTAATGGTTATGTTATAAATCCTATGTGTTAGGTTAACAGTTTCTGAAGAAGGCTTGTATTTTCTTTATTGTTTGGATCAAATCTAATGGAGAATTAATCTACTTCAGTGAAGAGGACTTAATTACATTTTTACAGATAACTCCAGATAAAGTTTTCAGGACATTTTTACTTTGTAGTTGCACAGAAGGAGAAAGAAAACATTCACAGTGCCATACATAAAGAAATCACGTGGTATTTTACAGCCCAGCTACTAAATCACTCAACAAAAGTGTTCAGCTCCACTTGCAAACACCACTCAACAGATAAGTCTAGATAAGGTATTGCAAAAGAAAGAATATTATTCTCAAGGTGTTGTTTTTTTAGGAACAAAAACTAAACCAGCCCCTAATGACTCCAGGTTCTGACACTCAGATTATAGATATTCCAAAATTTAAGGTGGAGAAATTGGAAAAAAAACCAACAAAGCAAGCCATTTGAACTCCATTATTTTTTAATAGTGGGAACTAAATGGCTTCTAAAACAATTGAGATTACAAAACAGCTCACATTGCCTCTCCTAAAGGGAGAGGTACCCACTAATTTCTTCAAAAAGTTTCTTTCAGTATAAGGAGCATATACAATTAATTGGAAAGGGTCTGCATTTTACTGGTTTTCTTTTTCTCTTTAATTCGATGTGAATTTTCCATACCTTTGTAATTTTGAAAGAGCATATCCCACACATGGGCTAGAGCTATGGATATTTACTACAGTCTCACCTAAGTAAGGATTGAAAGAATGACATGACTGGCAAATTCCCTGTTCCAGTCCTAATAATAGGTATTGTATTTTAGAAAGTGACAGAATAAAGCTAATTTCTTATACAGTGGAAATCAACTGAAGTAGTAGCTTAAGGAAATGTATACAAGCTGCTCCCACCCCTCATAACTGATTTCTTGTTTTCTGGGCTAAAAATGTTAATTTTTAGCCATGTTTGACTAATCATCTGAGCACTACATTGTTATATCCAGCATATATGGATGGACATGTACCTTGTGAAGAAGTAATGACTCAAATAGATGTAGATTTACTACAGGATATCTTGGAAGGTAGAACCAGAGGGAAAGACACCATGATGCGTGTCCTTGGTAGACTGCCCTACCTAGAAGTACTGTTGGATGGAACCTTCCATAAAAGCTGGAAGAAACTTCAAATTTGAAAATCCTGGTCCTCATGGGAGTGTCATAAGATCTTCTGGAAGACACTTTCACATGCCATGTCTAATGTATCCATATGCAACACTTCAGATCATTGTTCCAGGAGAGATAGTTCTCCATTATTTAATCACAGGCAAACTTCTGTACCATAATTTTACACAGAAACAGAAATTTCATCCAATCTTGAGTCATACAGTCTCAGATTATTCTATTCTATTCTATTCTATTCT
>VWYI01002248.1:0-16610 GCA_013399455.1 Anthoscopus minutus
TTATAGTCTAAGTTTGAGCCTGTTTTTTCATTTCTTCTGAAATCATATCTCACAACAAAAAATAAGTAAGTGTACTAGTGAGTTTAGCTAGTTCCAAACCCACAACACAGACTAGCACCTAGTCTGTTAGAAAAAGTGAAAGCTTTTGATTTTGAATAGAGGCTGAAGTACAGAGGCAAAACTGTAATTCTGCAAATCCTATAATAGTATAATCTAACTTGAGCACTACATCTGAAAAAATGCATTGTAAATGTATTGTTAATTATGCACTAAATTTATGCATCATCATATTCCACCCTTAATGCTAAATATGTAAGCATGTAAGCTTTTATTTATAATGGAGTGGAGCATTTTCAAAACATCAGGATGACTGAGTTCTAAAATTACCTTTGTGCATTTAGGCTTGGATTCATCCTTTATAGGTTATCTAAAGTATGTGCTATTGATTGCTTTCTAAATATATTTGGAACTTGTTCAAAAGTCTGAGTTTGGTCTTGAAAGCTGTGTTTTGTGTAGCCCACAGCATTGTCATCTGGAAGCACTGACTGCTGCCTGGGCATCATTTAGGTATCTGCTCTGTCTGGGCACAGCAAAGCTTTTTACAGTCCCATCCTTCATTTTTGTTTAATTGTGAGGAAATGTATTACCTGACTTATGATAATAGAGCTACACTGGAAAATCCTAGTGGTATTTAACTGTTTCCAGTCATATGACATCTTATTGGAAGATGTCCCTAAATTTTTTCAACACACTACTTCTAAGGAAAGAATTATATATTCACCAAGTTACAAGAACCCATGTGTTTTACAAAATTATCCTTCAAGGCTGCTTGTATGTTTTGCCCAAAATGTATTGCTTGGCATTTTTCTGCAAATACACCTTTCTCTTTTCTCTTTTCTGGAATTACCTCTTCATGTATAGTTACGAAAGTAAGTTCTATTATGGAGCAATGATTTTCCACGCTGCAGACTTACAGGATGTGAAAGAGGTTCTTACTTGTGAACTATGATGTATTTCAGGAATGTTGGCTACCAGCACAGAATGTGTTCACCTTGGAGCTGGAGGTTTTCTGCAGAACACATCAATAAAATGATCTTTTAACAGCTGCCTGTTCCAGCACCCAGGTGTGCTCTACATGCATTCTGTTTCGCACACACCGGAAAAATTTCAAGTATCAGAGTTCTTTATTGAAATCATGGCCAACCATATTAAGATATAATTTCAGGCAATTATAATTGGAAATAATATTTATGAAATACCTGGCTGACTAAAGGTCATGCTGTTGTGCAAAATCCATGTTTTCATACGAGATCAATCAACTCCTTTATTTTAATGAACCATTTGTCGGCAAATTTGTAAAGTTATACTGGTTCTGCAAGTCCAAGTAGTTTTCTGCCAAGGAAATAATTTCACCGTTTCAAATTACAAGTGCTAAAATTCTCAACAAAATATTATTTGGAAATTCTATCCTTATCAATTTTATTGCATTCTGCTTGAAACACATCTACTGTGCACACTTCATTTGCACCAGAGTGCAACAGCTCTCTCTGCTCTGTCTCTTGTCTTTGTCCAGCCCCATCTGGGGTCAGTGGCTTAGGGTGTGTGTGAAGGACAACATCCTGTGGTGGGGCCAGGGCAGTATGAGCACAGGCTGGGGATGGACAGATGGAGAGCAGCCCTGCCTAGAGGGACCTGGGGGTGCTGCTGGGAGAGAGGCTGGACATGAGCCAGCCATGGGCACTCCCAGCCCAGGGAGCCAAACGTGTCCTGGGCTGCATCCAGAGCAGCATGGGCAGCAGGGCAGGGAGGGGATTCTGCCCCTCTGCTCTGCTCTGCTGAGATCCCACCTGCAGGGCTGCATCAGCTCTGGAGTGCCAGCACAGGAAGGACATGGAGCTGTTGGAGTGAGTCCAGAGGAGGCCACCAAGATGATCAGAGGGATGGAGAACGTCTCCTGTTAGGATAGGTGAGAGAGTTCGAGCCACTCTTGAAGAAGAGAAGACTCTGGGGACACCTCATTGTGGCCTTTCAGTATTAAAAGATGCTCTAAGAAAGATGGGAACAGACTTTGTAGTTGGGCCTGTTGGGATAGGAGGAGGAGTATTGGTTGTAAACTAAAAGACAGTATATCCAGAATAGATAAAGGGGAAGAATTTTTTACCATGAGGGTGTTAAAACACTGGAACATGTTTTCCAGAGAGGTAGTGGATGCCTCAGCCCTGGAATCATTCAAGGTCAGGTTGGATGGGTCTCTAAGCAACTTGGTCTAAATGAAGGTGTTCTTGTTTGTTGCAGGGAAGTTGGCCTAGATGGCCTTTAAAGGTCCCTTCCAACCCAAATTATTCTGATTTTATGAATCTATGATTATATGAAATGTATCTGCTTGACCAATAACAAGTTGTGCTGGAAAATTTTCTGAATCAGTATTGGATTTTGGACAACTGTTAAAATATTATTCTAATGAGCCTAGTGTTCTGAAGAAGTATTGCTTGAACTAAAAATGTTCATGCTTCAACTTGAAGCAGATTGTGTTCCTGCAATACTGTGCCCTTGAGTTTAGCATCACAAGATAAAAAAATAAACAGCAACTTTGGACCACTATGGCTCTCTTTGAGATTTTGAGTCATTGGCAGCCTAATTCTGTTTTGGAAAGCAAAAATGAAGCCTCTTGATGTGGTTTCTATTTTTTCTACTGAAATACTTAGTTTAGTAAGGGGAAAGACTGAAAATTTTCCAGTAAGATAGGGTCTAATTAACCACTGCTCCATAACTAAGACATGAGAGCAATGCCAGAGAATGGTAGCTGGGAAGTGCATATTATTTTCAAACATCATCTTAGGATTCATGGCTGAAAATTCCTCAGTGACAAGTGTGACCAGACATCACATGTACAAACATGTTCACCAGGCAGAGAGCAACACCTCCCTGCTCAGCAGAAGCTCAGGACCAGAGGAAGTGAGTCATGACTCACTTTCCAAGGATCAGTATGAAACAAAAGGGCCAGCAAGTGAGGTTGACAGCTGCAGCTATTAATCTCAAGAGCCCAGAAAAGTCTTCTGTTTCCCAGGATGGCACATTGCTTGTGTTCTTTCTGCTTCTGATGACTCACACCTTTGTCTTCTGATGCTTACAGATTATTTGATAGAGCCTAGACACAAACCAAATGTTTCAAAGCAGCTGGAAAAGTGAAGATCTCCTAGATGTGATGTTGCTGATACTTAAAATTTCTTGGTAAGGAAAACAAAGTTAGCCAAAGATACACCTAATCATAGTCGTGGAAGAAAATCCCATCCATCCTCTCTCAAAACCACAGCATATCAAAGACTAAACTACCCTCCTGACAGTCTCCTTGCTACACAGTATTGTGTGAAATGCTGGACTTCAGTACAAGACAGTCCTGAGCTTACTGTATTTGTTACCTGCTAAATAAGCGTGAATTAATGAATTTGAGCTGATTGTGTCTTAAGTTGCTAAAAAATATTTAGATTTAGTCCTGCTGAAATTTTTGCTATTTTTGCCTTTTCATTTTGACTTGTAGATTTGTAGTCTTTTGAATGGAAAAAATGATAGATATGAGATGTTTGGCTCTGAATAAATGAATGTTTACATCAAAAAGAATAGATTTTTCCTTATTGGATCTAGTTATTACACTGATCTCCTGTAATAAGCGAACAAATTGATCCAGCTCACAGTACAGTGGGATATGCTGGCAGTGTGACCACTCAGTGTTAGCATAAAATGCTCACATTAATTGTGGAGACAGCCCAAAGCACAGCTGGTGGGACAGAATGGAGACAACCATGACAGTGACTGCCAGCCACGTCTTTAAGACATTTCTACTGAATTGGTGTGATCAGATTTTTTTTTCACAGATGACTTTCAACTTCATCTAACATTAGGTGAAATTAAGCCTTCTGAAAAACAAACTCCAAACCAAAGCAATCACCCACACAAAAGAAACCAACCGACCAAAACCCCTTAAAAACCCCCCATGTGGTTTTAAACCATTATATCTGGAAAATAGATTTTAAACACTTATATTTGGAAAGCAGCACTTTCCTGAGCTAGCCATGTGCTGCAGTTCTCAGGACATGTTCCAATGGATATTTTTTCATCTACTTAGCTGTTACCTAATATTCCCATAACTTTTTTAACCTTACTAGTCTTTTTGAACAGCATTCCCAAATATGTTTATTTGGAAAATCCACACTCTTCACAGCAATATTAAAACTCTAAATCCAGATGATTTCTCTAGTTTTCTGTTTTGCCTTGTCAGCCCAGGTAATTTGTTGACTGCAGCCAGCAGTCCTAATAATCAGAATTCATTCTGTAAATGATATTTTATTTAAAACTTTCAAGTGCTTCCATTAACCATATTTCTCAGTAAATATATTGAATACAAACATCTGGTATTTTTGATTTGGATTTTTTTCAAATTAAGGATTCCATTCATTTGGGATTCACTTGGAAGTCTTCATATTTCCTTTGATTACGATGGCCCAGTAACAACCTATAATAATGGTTTTAGTTGCAGACATAAAAGCTATAATCTTAGTGTCACCATGGCATGGATAACCAGGTGGGGGCAGCCCCAGAGGCTCAGTCAGTGCAGGTAAGGTGCATTGATGTGCTCCAGACATTGACATCACTGGCTTTAACAGATTATGGTAAAAAGAGGAATGAAAAGTCTAAAGAATCAGACAATTCTGTAAGTGTCCAGTAAAGAAAGAACACCTGTTTGTTGGACAATTAGTGACTAAGCTTTCCTCAGTCACCAAGGTTGGAAAAGAAGCCCAGTTCAGGGAAATGAGCTTGGATTTTCCCAAACCCTTTCCTTTCCCAGGACCTATTAAGCATTTTGATATCTTTGCCACCCAAGTTTGCCATAAGGTTTTCTCATTGCCCAGTGTTTAATAACAGATCAAATGAGTAGAAAACCTGTGACTGCCCAGCTGAGGGAGGAGATGGATGAGAGAATCATCTGGAAAAGTTTCAAAGAATTATGGAAATAATGAAGATGTGACAGACCTGGTCACTGATGTGTACAAAGCAGAGGAACAGTAGGAGTCTCAAAGGAACAGTAGGAGACTGTTTCCAAGTGAACAAAACGAATAAAAAGTACTTCTTTACACTGTAGGCACTAAGCTATTGGCCAGTGACACTGTAGACTGTTGTGTGGATACAGAGAGCTGCTTCTCTAAATGGCCAGTGCGTATGTGGAATATGGGGGGGAGTGTCAGAGGGTTGATCCCTGCTTTATCTGCTCTGGATGTTGAGAGATTGCAAGGGAAATGCACCCAATAAAATAGCATGGTCCCATTCCTTCTATACATACTCACTCCTAGAGCCATGGCTGGGGCACACTCCTGTGCTTTGTCCAACAAGGCACTTCTTAGGGGCTGATGCTTTGACTCCTCTCCTTTACTCTGTCCCACTACAATTAACCTGAAAACTTGAGGTCTGTCATCTGGATTTAAACTCATCAGTGAAGTCAAAAAGAGTGTGCACACTTGTAGTGTTGGCAGCATATCACAGAATGATTAAATGGTCAGGGTTGGCAGGCATCTTAAAGATCATCTAGTTCCAACTCCTCTGCCATGGGTAGGGACACATTGCACTGGGGCAGTTGAAGGTTACTATGTGATCAGATGTCCACACTGAAACACAGTTTTGTGACCACATGTCACTGCTCTTAATTCTTCCCTAACTTCATACAATGACTACTAAAGGGACACTTACAGTGACCTGCTGGAGCTGTGTTCTGGGTAGGTACTTCAAATCTAACTCTATTCACATATCCATAATTACGAGAGACAAATATTAACGACAGAGAACAGATAACAGGTGCAGGAAAAAGGAACAAGGGACATTAAAGGAAGAGGGTCAAGCAAAATAAGGAGGATGATGAAGAAGGCAACTTTTACCTGAAGCCATGGGAGACATTTGCTTCCTAATTAAGTGTCTAAGTGTCTCTTCCCTACACATTCTGGCTCTGCATAGTGGAAGCTTTAGTCTTTTCTATCTTTTAACCTTGAATATGTGGGAGGTAGGATTAGACAGGGCTAAACAGTCCTGAGATAGGAACAGGACCTGTATCCAATCCTTTTTCTCATTATGACAAGTGGCAAATTAAAAAAATTACATATTCTTACAATTATTTTGCAATAAATTATGCTAAGCTGAAATGAAAATTGAAGCAGCTATTATCTCCTTGAAGAAGAGATGTTTTTATGGTTGTCAGTAAGAATAATAACTCCACCTAATAATTTCATACAGAGTACAGTCTGTGCAGCACCCTTTTTTTTGGGGAAAAGAATCCCATCAGAAACCAACACCAAGAAACCCAAAGAATCAGGAAAAAATAAAGTCTTTAAAAGTGTTACATTTAACATGGACACAGCTTTTATCTTATTTAAAACCATTTTATTAACTTCTGTTGATTAGATAGAGGAAAATTTGATGAGTTTGTTTTCTTAATTTATTCAAGATGGGTAAGTGAATAAATGAACCAGTAACATGGCTGCTAACTTTCTCAAACTGCTTTCTGTAATGGGCCAAAGTAGGCTCCCTTTTGGCTGAGGGGAAATATTTGCACAAAGAATTAGTGGTCAGCCACTGCCTGCAATACCAGGAGTCAGCCATCTGGATTTTGCATCAGGTGCCCAAAGAAGGAAGAGAAAAATTCTTTGTCCTACATAAATCTCCGGAGCAAGTTTCATCCAGATCCTCAGTCGGATGTTGCTTTGGATGCCACAGAAAGCTTACCTTCAGTTGTTTGTTAGTGTTGCCTGCTTCTGGATTTGCAATGATCCTGACATTCTGTTCCTATGGGTAGGGTGTTTGTTTTCTCTTCATTTGTCAAAGTAATAATGTCAGGAAATACTAACCTTCAGTGACCTACAGACATCTTTAAATCTTTCTTGTCAAGCCATACACAATCTCAGAGAACAAAGAGCCCTCTCTTCAGTCCCAGACCTCTGCCAAAATATTTCTATGTTTTCTGGGAGGGACCGGCATGATATTCAAGGAGAAGCTGCCAGATAAGACAAGCTGTCACTAAACACAGATCTCACTGATTCAGTCAGGAGGGAGTATTTCTTATGTGCCAGGTATAATTGCTACTTTCTAATCAAAACTCTTAATGTCATCAGGAGCTGCTGTCCAAGAAGCATCCACTAGAGACATTAAGCACTGAATGGGGACAGTCCACGAAATCAATTAATGCTACTGGACTCTTTGGCCATCATTCCACAGGAAGTGATGGGCCACACAGTAAAATAAAGTTAAAGCACTATAACAGAGATTCCTTACTAGGATGACAACACAAAAGTATTTTTTTTCTAATAATACTACCAGAAATAGCTGAGTTGTTATTTTTATCTTTTTTTTTTAATGCCTCTAAAATTATGTTAAAACCATATAACTTCCAGACATGAACCTTAAAGACTAATTGCTGCCTTTTTCCAAGTGTAGCTAATTGAAATTACCAGTATAACCAGGGAACACACAGAGTGTCTGTTCCTTGAGCAGATGTGCACACATTTTAAATATTACTAATTTATTTCTCTTTTCCTTTTCAGAGATAGAGTGCAACATAAGGCAGATAAACAGCGATTAGGAGCCAAATTTGATGTAAGACTTTGCATTGCTTGACAGAGAACAGACTGTGCTATGGAGTTTGCACATCTGCCTGCAAATCTAATTTCACACCTTAAGATCAAACTGTACCTCAAGATTTTATGTGCATAGATATATATACATGTATTTATTATTACTGTTTTGATTTCCAGAGTGATAATTTCTCTAGAATGTTAATTGATGACATTCTTGCTACCGCAGCCCTCAGATGATCTAAAACTTTAATGGATTTTGCACTGTTTTCATGTATAACCAGCCACAGAATAGAAAAGGTGTATGACTGTGCTTCTAAGCCCTGGAGTAAAATATCAGAACTTAGAATAATCATAATCATAAAGTTAATAATTTGTGTTCTTGTGTACAGCTTGAAATCTGTCTGCTTTTCTGCAGCAGATAAATAGCTATTAAAGAAAAGAAGCATACTTTTTCAAGAACCCAGGTTAAAGTTTTTTCTTTGAAACATATTGCATAAAAATAGAAATTTTAATATTATACAGCTAACATTTACTTGGCACAGTGCCAGTGCATAATGTCTCCCTTGAAAAGGCCATCAGTCTGGACATATATTAGAAATCTCTTTCCTGAATTATTTATGCAACTGAACATTTAGGGTTTTTTGTTTAGATGGGTACCTGCATTTTCAGCATTTATAAATGTAATTTGAGGCTGTCACACTGAGTTTATCACATGGTGCAGTAAGAAACGTGGTTCATTTAATGAACATAGTCTGTAAATGGATCCTAAATGGATGCTGCAATTGGTTTTTAGAAAGGTATCGTATGCTGCCATTGAAGTAAGACAAAACTATTTTCCTGCCAGCTTCGTACTGTAAATTTATTACATCTCAGTAAACTGAGATTTCCTCACCATTCTGTTTCAATCTATGAATTTCAGGGCAATCCAGTTTTCACATATGAAGAGCAGAATTAAATTAATTTAATCATCCAATTCTATACATATGAAATATCATTTGATCCCTTTTGCCATGGTGCTCCCAATAGTTCCCAGAAGCAAGTAGTCAGTGAAAGATAAGAAATAGCAAGGTTCTGTAGCATATTGCTTTACACAATGATTTCTCAGAAAGATCAAACATGTGAGATGTTGAACTAATATACATGAAACTATTTATTTTTTGAGAACACTTAAAAGATTAGGCTGCAGAAATAATTTACATTTCCTGTAATCTAATTTGCAATGTATAAAGTAGTGCTAGAAGCTCACTTTGAGCTGAACACCCAGAAGCAAAACTTTATTGCAGTATGTTTTCAGGTCAACCAAGGATGAAAGAATAAGGGAAATGTGTTTCTAGAAATAATGTTCAATACTGGGCAGGTCCCATCTTGTAGCTTTCTTCCCTCAACCTAACTTAGAAGCAGTTGAGGCAAGTGAGAAGGCAGAGGATTGCCTGTTTTGTTCCTTATAATTACTGCAGTGTGGTTTGCTACTCTGTGACAGGAATAAACTGTCCTTTCCAGCTTTCTCTTGAGCTCAGACATTTTGTGGAAGGATGATTTCTTTGCCATGAGCACTGAGCTGTGAAAACATGACAACAGAACTTATGACACGTTGATTTTGGAAATTACTGTCTATGATAATCACATATCTTGTTCAACATGCATTATCTTGTTCTGTAATGATGTTAGTGAAGTAGACAATGTCAGCCACTGTAGGTGCAGTGATGCTTTGGAATTACTGATGCCTAGCTACGTAAATTTTTTCAGGTTTCCCTGAACCCTGTCACTACGTGCCTCATGTAGATGTTGACTCTGGTTGCTTTGCAATAACCACGATTGAATATTACAGGCAAAGAAACACACATTTAGTGGGTGAGAATACATGGAACTTTTTCATCACAACATAGCTATTTTAGAAAAAAAGCAGCATAAGTTGTACTGTTTGTTTTCTATTTGTTTCTGGCTCCCATTCACTTGTATGCTCACAATGAACAAATTCTTTGTTCTGGGAAGACACGAACACATCATTCTCCTCCCAAATCCCCCAAATCCAACATGTTCCTGAAGAAAATGAAAAAAAAAAATCAAAGCCACAGAGATGGGAATTTCAGGCTGCTGAAAATTAAACAGTCTAAAATACTACCCAAAATTTCCCCAGTATTTCCAAATACCTATAAGGAAATATTTGCCAATGAGAACTCAGAGGATGTCCTTTCTCCCTTCTCATGTCTCCTCTAAGCACAGTACAGACAACATGGAGAAGGAAATGCATGTTGCAGAAGCTGAATCAAGCAGAGGCTGAAAAAGTCTTAGCAGAAACTTAATGCCTGGGTAGCAGCTGGCCAAGAAGTCTGGACCTATGAAATACTGGATGAAATGTAAGAATGGAATGATGTTGGTCCTGGAACCTAGAACTGACTGGGCAAACACACCTGGGATGAGGGTAAGGTCAATCAGGGAAAGAAAGCAAACAAAGAGGCAAGAGAAGAAACTGAAGGCATGAAATGCTAAAAAGAAAGAGAAAGGAAAGGGAAGGAAAACAATAAAAGTGAATGGTATGTCATGAAGTGTCGGGAAATGGATGGAAGCTTGCCTAATTGATCCTCATTGAAGCCACAAGGAAGAATTCCCTTTCAGGAAAGGGAATGAAGTCTTGCTATTTCAGTGGGAAGAAGCTGGAGAAAAAGAGGACAAACCAAATGAAAGTCAGATGTGAGTTGCAGGGGAAGATGTGTCATTCTGCATGTCTGGTGTTGTGACACCTGCTCCCAGCTGTCTCAGGCTCCCCATTTTACAGATGTTGGAGTAAAGATGGGGGTCTAATTTAGATTTTCTCTCCTAAGACTCATGTCTAATTTATAACCTTTTTAGTGTTAGCAGGAATATCTAAGTCTGATCTGAGCCTCAGTGCTTGTTACTCAGCAGCCTTTTGGCAGTGGCAGGGATAGAAACCCATTCTCCAGGGAAATGTGTAACTCCCTTAGTCAAAGGACCTTATTTTCTTAATTTCAACACTTCTGGCTCCTTTCCCAGTGCTTCTTCTTCTTGATGACAAATCATGGAGTCTGCATATGAGGTGCTTCACTTGTGACACTTTAATTCACTTCTTTCCTCCATCCCCTGCAAAAAGAATGCGGGATTCTTCTAAAAATAATCGGGGGGGNCCTAATAAATGGGATAAAATTAAAATTTTACAGTCAGATTTTAGGTGATATGAACCTATGTTATGTGTGAAAAAAGGCTAAGATTTGGTGAGAATCCCCAAAATGCTGATATAAACCTTACTGTATACTTCATAATGAATCTAAATACTTGTGTCCATTTATGTGTAGAATTGCACTTGTGCTCTAAGAATGAGCAAAAGAACCATCACAGCCATGAAACTACCTCAAGTATATAAAAATACTAGTGACCCAAAATTTCCCTCAGCATTTTACTACATCCTTAATTCTACAAATCACTCCTTCCCTGGGGAGGCTTATCTGGTATTGATAGTGAAAAATGGCAAAATGCTAAATGTAAAAATATATGATTGCATCTATTGATGTGTAGTTCAGATCCATATGCAATAATGCAACCATTACAGAAAAATGTTCATTGTGAACTCTGCAGTTTTAGTTCTGGATTTGTTCTTTCTTTTTTTTATGACATCCCATTGATGCTATTTATATTCCTTCAAAATATTTTTATTACCCAGAATTTTTTTTCTTTATAATGTGTTATCTTTTCCATTAAAAAACCGTTAAAACAAACATTCTGCTTATCATCTAGTTTGTAGAGAAGCTTGGAAAATACAAGAAGGATATTGTACCGTTTTCACACATATACCCTTCTCATGTTCCTGCAGTATACTGGAAATCTGTGTCAGAGTCTGTGTCTTTGGCTCACTTTCAGGAAAACAACATTAATATGTTCTGGTATGGATAGATGAAATATATCTCTGACATAAATGAAGCAGTACTGAGGCAAACTCGTGAGTACTTAAAGAGAAAGGAAATCAAAGGGACTTGTCCTGAGACTGTAAGACATTCTCTACTTGTCTTGGTGCTTGAATTACTTGCACATATCACAGAGAGTTGCAAATATCCTGATAATTTTCATTATTTTAATGGAATGTTCTACATACTAGAGAATGATCACCCATGTTCCACCATGCAGACTCCATGAACAACTTCTTAAATGCATCTTTTATATGCAAAGGTTCTGAATGCACAGTGTGTTAAGAGTTCAATTAAAGAGCTTGCCTGTAAATCAAGAACAAAACCAACACAAAAAGCACAACTCAGCTTCTGTGAAGGTATGCTGTTGCCAGCAATAAATGTGGAAAAAGCCATTAAAATGGCTATGGAGCCTAATAAAGGCTCAGGATTATTGGACTGTTTGCACTGGCTGTACATACAGTTTCAACAAAATCAATGTCTACATCAAACATGCTACAAATTAGGCTTCAAAGAGTGTTTGATTACAAATAGGTGAAAAACTGTAAATTTCAGTGCACTGCTATTCGTGAGCAGTTTCAATTTCTTTGCTTGGAAAAGCGAAGCTTGTATATCTTCTGGTTGAATTATGGTTAAATCACTTTCACTCTTAAAACCAGGTTTTAATTCCAAATCCACATATTTACATTTAGAGGTTATTTTCTGTAAACACTTGTTCAAATACTTCTACACTGCTTTATTTTCCTTGTCAATAAAACACTTAGTTAAAATATTGTGCAAAAATGGTCGTGCCTGATCAAGGGGAGCCTGCTCTCCCTACAAGGGTGTGTAACTGAGCTGGCAGATTTTAAAGGAAGCCTTCTATAGATTGCAAGAGCTAACAACCGCTAGAGCAAGAGATCAGACAAGGAAGGCAACAAACCAGCATAGCCAAAGAGGGATCTAATGGTCAAACAAAAGTGCAAGAAGCATGTACACAGGCAGTGGAAACCAGAACAGGAAGAGAAACATTAGAAACTAACCCTGGAAGAGGAAAAAAATGAAGTTTGGTTATGAAGGGATGAGGTGAGAAAGACCAAGGTGAAGCTCTAACTGAACCTTGTAAAGGAGGCAACAAATAACAGGAAGGACTTCTATAGGAATGTTAACCAGCAAAGGAAGGTCAAAGAATGTTTACCCACCTGATTAACAATGCTGGAAAGCTGGTAACAAAAGATGAGGAGAAGGACAGAGGTACTTAAATTTTTTTGCTTCAATCTTCAATGACAGCATCTCTTCCCAAACCTTTTGAGTGGGTAGACTACCCAGTTTAGTGAAAGGTATCCCTGCCCATGGTAGGAGGGTTGGAACTGGATGATCTTTGAGGTCCCTTCCAACCCAATCCTGTAGAAAAACCCATCTGATAATTCTATGATTAGGATATGTACAAAATAAGGAAACAGGACAATATAAGGGGATCCAGTTAACTAAATGAAGGCGTCCAATGTCACTTAGGATGTGTTTTACCACTGACATCCCTATGCAGCAGCAAGAGAAAGTGAACAATGCCTAAAATGACCATTTTTGGGTAAGCAAATCTCATGCTGTCAGTCCTATTGAAGTACAGACCTTAATGCTGGCACCTCTTGATAAGTTTCACGCAAGTCAAGAACTGAGGAACTGAAGGGCAGTACTAAGGGTTAGCACAATGCAACCTTAAAGCAGAATGGGAGAAAACAGAAAGAGTGCTTGCTTTAAATTCTAGACTATAACATAAATGATCATCTAGAATGGCTGATAGAAGGAGATGATCTCCTGTATTTCAATACTGAATGAGAGATGGTAGGTAGGACATAGTACTTAATGACTTGTGAAATCCAAAATGTATAACATGACCAAAAGCACAGATCAGGCAGGTTCTTGTAGGAGAATTTAGAAGAGTCTAAATGAGGAAAAAGGCTACATTTACAAACGGTAAAAAAAGCCAAACAGCTACTATTCAGACAAAATTAGTCACTGAACGAGATATTGTGCAATTTTTTCTTTTTAAGGTATTTTGGGGGATTTTTAAGATGCTGACTGGACTTAGGGCCCTGACTAAAATCTAGATCAAAGATGCTGCCTACAACTCTGGCAGATGCAGGCAGGCTGGCAGCATTCTCCTCTGAGAAGGAGAGGATGGGGAAGTATGCCAATTGCTGCTTAGCCAATCCCTTAACAGTGTACTCAGTGACAAATTCCTAAAGATGAAATGCATTGATATTTGCAGCCCTTTCCTTTTGCAACAATTTTATTGGACAGTTATAGTTGTGTAAAACCTTCAACAGGGTTTTACATGGCAGCCATGCCTAAAGTGTAATCCTTCATCTCCATGCTATTCTGCAAGACCTTTTGTAGCTTCAGTTGCACACTCAGCTCAGGTTTCTCCCAAACATAACAAGGAGGTAAAAAAAAAAAAAAGGTTATTTGAGACAAACCACAGTTGATTTACCTTAAAAGGTTTTCTCTTCTCCAGAAGATAGCACATCTAAGATAGAATGACATGGGTGCTGAGTCAACCTGATGGTTTTCCAGTTCAGCACAGGCTCTTACTGATGCTGTAACACCACTGCTGTGTATAGTGATCTTTTGGTTACCTCAAGAATTTAAGACACTTGTCTCATGCATTTTGCAGATCCTATTTGTAACAGAGGACTCTCTGGATTCAAAAAGCTATACACATTCGCTTTTTGGCTTCAGATAGAAGCTCACTATTGCATTCTTTTGCACTGAATAGAGGCTTTTACAGTGTAAAAGCGCCTTTATCTAATTCATAGGGTTACTTCCAGCCAGCCAAAAGAAACAACAAGTAACTGTGTATTTGTTAAGTATTTATTTAATTTCATCTTGAACAGGTTGGGGTTTTCTCTATATTATTTTTATCTCCCACCAGGGTAAGATGAGAGAAATCTGGAAGTATGGGGTGTGTACAAACTCACTTAGGTCTCTCTTTTACAGGAATCCCTACATCACCGAGTTTGTTGCATTAGATCTTCCCATAATACCTTTGTTGCTTATTCTGGCCTGACGTTTCTGTTGATGATTGATTATACACCTCCCATTCAGAAAGATTGTGATGCACTATTTTATTTATGTAAAAGCTTTCAGTTTAAGCACCCAATTGCATGCAGCCTTTTATTGAATGCTGAGATTATTCTAAGCATCAAATTACCTATTCCACTTGCTCCACTACTCCTTCCTCTGTGTCCAGCCACATGGACAATTTCTCACTTCTGTCAACTCTGCCTTTCACTGGATCCCCAGTGAAAAGTTAATTCAGCTTCTGAAGGGACATAAAACTCATCAAGCAAAAGAATGAATTTCTTTCATCAGTTTTATAAGCTGAACTGACTCAACAATAAGTCAGACCGGCACAAAGAGTAGGTTAGGGCACTGCACCTACAAACAGGTCCTTACCTGATGGAGGGAGATGAAGAAGCTGAACCACCCCTCTGGAGGTGTTTTTATTGCACAAATGTTTTAGATGAGCTCAGCTGTCTAACAGAACACAGAGGTTAATTAATGGCAATTGTCTGATTTGGACTTGTCTTGGACCAGAGTTCAGAGACATATGCCCTTTAATGCAAGCAGCCACGTGTGCAGCTTCTGCTTGTCTTAAAAGTAAGGCAGGTTCACTAATGCTGCTTCTTGTTAAAGCCTTCAGGCCAGTTTAACACCTTGGCTTAATTCAGAAGTTAACAGCCCCTCCTGCATCAGTCTATTTAAAAAAAAAAAGAAAAATTATTGTTGTTTTGACAAATAAATCAATATGATGTACTAAGAAAGCAACTCAATGTGATACAGCTGTAAGTAGTACATTATATTGGTTGCATTTTGGGACTCCATCAAAATCAAAAGATCTGTAAGAATGTTGCCTGGACAAGATAGTGAATCATTCCAATAGTGAGCTCTGCCTCGTTTGTTTCCTCATTTCTATTGTGCAAGGAACAATGTAAACAGAGAGAAAGGAAGCATTAAAAGGAGTATATTTCTGTAGCCTAGTGGTTTGGCTACTCATCCAAGAGTATGGCTGGGATCTGGCTCCTTCTTGCTGGTCTGCTGATGCAGAGGGATACTGAGGATCAGCTGCAGATAGAAGTCTCAGGCACAGAGGCTTGGACACCAAACTCTCCAGATCTTGTCAGTGGCTGGGCAGGATTGCCAATTCTTCATTCTTGGCTGCCTACAAGCCCAAGTTCATTAGTGTATTTGGAGAGTCCTCACGCTCCCTGGCCCAGCCCAGCTCAGCCTACTGTCTGAGGATGAGCACACTATCCAGGCAGCGTAGGCTTGGGTGCCCTTGGGCGAAAGATTCCAGTGTTTGCCACCTGGGTTGTTGCAAGGCAGCAAACAGTATTTGGGACAAAGTAGATTCAGTGCAAAGTACCTCTGACAAAGGTTGTGCATCAATCTTCACCCTGGCATCCCTGTCTTCTCTTTTATCATCTGTTTGTGATTCCCTAGGTGTCCTCTTCTCCTGGGCTGAAACTTCTGTAACAGTAATTATGACAGTGCCTTGCCTAAAGCAGGTTCAAAAGAGACACTTCTTTATGATTGGCCTCATCTCTCTATATGATGCACAGTAGTGGGTGTGGCAGGTTCAGTTGGAACCGGGCGGAAACACCAATTAAGTATCGTAGTTTTAAAATTGCCAATTTGAAATTTCCCGGCCAATGCACCAAAGAATGTTGTGGGTTTAGAGCTAGCCAAAACTTACCAGCCTACTTATTTTCTGTTGTGAGATATGATTTTAGAGGAAAGGAAAACGCAGGCTTAAACTTAAGACTATAAGGAAAATTTATTAACAAAACAAACTAAAAATAAAATGAAAAGGAAAAGTCCAAATGAAACTTTCAGAACACTTCCCTCTCCTACTTACTTATTTTCTTTCCCACCTAACAACATAAAACGAAATCTGGGATTTTTAAAATCAGTTATCACTTCTACAATAATCTTTCTCTAATTCACATAGGGCAAGGAGTCTTCTTTTTCAACACTCTGGAGATATGTCCACAAGAACAGTTCTCTGTGGCTTGCATCTTCACAAAACAGCAGCTGCCCG
>VWYI01002248.1:35680-64680 GCA_013399455.1 Anthoscopus minutus
TAGGTTCTTTTTTTGGGGAAGAGATGCACAGTGGCTTGGGGCTCTGTATTGGCAAAATTCCTGTAAATGCCTAAGTGTTTTGGTGTATCTAGGCCAAAGGCTCTGCAAGGGACCTTGGAATGACTGCAACTCTGTAACTCCTTAGAGCTACAAGTCTGTAGTCTCTAGGAAAAACAAGTACACTAAAACAGTAAACAGCAACTGCTACATATTTACTTATTACCGAAATTTTTAAAGGTTAAGTTTCTACAAAATTTTAACATTAAAAATATTCTGCATGTTGCTTTTTCAAAACGACATCTTTATTACAGCTATTCTCACCTGACAGCTCAAATTTTTTCTCCCTTCAGTTCCTGATTTTTGACTGTACATTCCTTCATTATTTGCAGTACTTGCTAATTAAGTGCTATCTTCAAACTTGGATGTCTTTCCTTTCCACATCACTGCTACGTTGTATTTGCGTAAATATTTAAAATCTGGACCTCTAACACTGACTCCTGTCATCTTCTACTACTGACATTTTAGCTTGAATACTTTCCATTTATGACTACAGTAGGTTTCCTACCAATGTAGCCAAATTTATGTTTAAGCATGCCAGTTTTCTTCCTCTCCTCTGACTAGAGAAGAGAAACTTAGAAGCAAGAATCAGCCAGATTTCATGCATTTTTAAAAATTATTTGAAGTGTCAAAACCAGCAGGTTTTTAAGCTATATGCTCCTTTACTTCTGCTAAAGATATTGATACTTTCAAATTATTTAAACTGAATTTGTGTCACGTGAAATACATTGTCATTTGCAAATTTTTTCATTAAATTCACTAATCTAAAAACTTTTTGTAATATTTCTTCATGCATAAGATCCTAATTCCTTTTACATCTCAGTATGCACAACTGTGCTTCTGACTTTATAGGAATATATATGCAGCACATATTCAGGATGTAATAATATTATTTGGAGGAAATATGTTTTGTTTTTTTTTCTTGGAAGGTCCTTATCATTTAAATGCATATCTTGAAGTTTCAAGTTATAAAAACAATCTTACTTCCTCCAAAACTCTCTACTGTGCAGCTGTGCTTGTGTATATGCCAATTGATCCATCAGCCTTCCTTTCAAACCACTTCAAGAATCTGCACATCCCTAGGGATCTGTGGTCTTGCAGAAAAGGTGTAGTTTTACACATGGAGCTTCTCCATGGCCTTGCTTTGTGTTAAACATCCTTGTCTTATTTATGCTTCTTCAATATTTGCCTCTAAATATACTTTTATTGGCTTCATTTTAAAAGTGCGTTTCTATATTTGCATTGCTGATGATTTATGTTAAATACAAAAATTATTTTCTTATTTGAAGCACGTATACCTGGTTTTCAGCTTGTAGGGATCTAAATTAAATTCTTCAGAAGCACTGAGCAGTTTGTAATTTGCCATAGACAAAACTGTAATTCACTAATGTTATGAAGAAATAGGATTATTTTTTATGAAGGATTGCCAAACACAGCACTTCATAGGCTATCCCAAACAGTGCATGAAGCATCCCTGAAAAGAATTCTGAGGTGTAAGTACTTATGTAAGCTTTACATATTCACAGAAATACTTCTGTATCTAAAAGACAAAGGATATCAGAATATTTTAAGCAGCATTTTGAAAGCAGTGTTGGAGACAAATTTAATCCAGGGCATTTAACAAGTGCAGTTCCTGTTAAACATGAAACATTCTGTCAAGCACAAGTGACAAGAGAGACAGTAATTTTTCCTAAAATATCTTTTAACAAACCAAAACCATGTTCCTGGAACTGTCTTTATATATAGTAAGAATATACTACATAGAGAAAATAGATTTAATTGTTCTTTTTTCTTTCCCATAATAGGGTCATTTACATATAATTCAAAGGTCACTGTCTTTTAAGATTGTCACTAACTTGCTTCAGAAAAATTCATATTCTCATGAAAAACGAGTTTTTTGTTATGATTTGATTGTCAAGTCTGGCCACTTTATCAACTGCCTGTCAGGTTATCTCAAAAGTTAAAAGATGATTCTTCAAGCAAAGAAATTATGAGCCCCTGAAAATAAGGGATCTTCACTGTACACTCTGCAATGTATGAATTAGGCAGAAGTTGTATGAAATATGCTTGCTGCATTAATATCCTTTTGTATCTAGACTTTAGCAGAGCAATATAGTACAGCTGTACTTCATACTTTTTCCATATCATTACCAGGTGACATCACAGGTCTCTGCTTGCAGCCAATTCACGTTCTCAAGCATGTTTGTCATTAAAAATAAAGAAACAAATCACATACACTATGCTTAAACTGAAAAAACAAAAAAAGAGGTCAGTTTTTAGAAAAATCATTGAGCTTGTCCTTCTGACCCACCACAGCAGTCTAGCTGCTGGAGGGTTCCAAGTGAGGAGTGTGAAAGATGATGCTGGGCACACAGAATCAGCACTGTTTCCACACTGGAAACAGCACGGTGGCCTCTCCAATGTCAGCACATAACCACAGACTGATTCCAAAGCCTCAACTTGAATGTCTAAGCATGACTAACACCTAGATAAGGCTTTTGACTGTAATCCAAGTCTGTTCTCAGAAGGCTATCAGGAAAGCATGCGAAGACACTTCCAGTTAATATGAGGAGTGTGTCTTTTGCTACCAGAGTATTAGCTGCAGAAATATCCTTTGAAAAGGCATGTGTGTGGGTAGCACACCTCAGCCCATTGTTCTCCAGTCTGCTTCTCTGGTTTATACAGCTGTACACAGTGGCTTGAGAAGGCAGAATTCACATGGCTGTTATCTATCAATAGTCAGCATCACTTCTGTTGTTGAACCTGTTCTCATGTGGAGTTGTGGGACAGCTGTCCCCTACGGCTAAGCTCTAGGGCTAAAGAGAGGTTATGGCTCAATACAACTCTCATATGATTAATTTAATAATGCATTACATGCCATGCTTCCTGAACGTTCTATTGTGCTCGCTTTTTTCCTATCAAAGAGCTATTCAAAGTAAACAGTGACCTCATCAATACTGTCTGAAACTTACAGTAAATGGAAATCTTCCAAAACCATAATAGAAACCATATTTCAACAGATGTAAAAAGCAAGATGAGGAATGAGACTTAATTTGGATGTGAATGTTACAATACTTGATACTTGACTTGGCTTTGCCCAACCAAACCTTCTTGCTAAGTGCATTAGCTTTTTTTCATGTGAAGATTTAATTTAGAAAAAGAGAAAGAAAATCACTGCTTCAGCTTTCTGAAACATTCATGGCTTGGTGAAGAAGAGAGAAGGAATTTCACCTCAGAAGATGAAAAACAAAGCAGAAAAGATTTGTCTTGGTGGAGAGAGGAGCGCAAGTACTGTCATGACTGAGATTTTCAAACCTGAAAAAACACAATTTTTTATAAAAGTATTCATTAGCCTATTCATTCATGACCTCTAAAATGCCACCCTTCAAAAGCATGAAAGGATTGCTAGAACAGGAACAGAGTTTCTATTCAGGCATTTTTAGATTGATCACAGCCCACAAGACAGGTAAAATAAAAGATCCTATCATAACATCTTTGTGTTAAGCTGCAGGTGCTTGATTTCCAGCTTGAAGAAACAGTTGTCTTTGCCTTGCTGATGTATTTGGATTCTCTTCATCTCTGAAATTCAGTAAATTGTCCAAGCTACAGTTATTTTTATTAAGGAACACTTACTAATTTAAAGGAAAAACACCAGAGGTTTACACTTTGATTTGGGATCTACACATTCAACAAGTATTTAAAAAATAACGCTTTTTAAAATAGTAAGGAATTAGAGGCTTGGATTCCAGCTGGATGTCTTTATTTTGGTTGAGGTTTTTTTAACCTGTAGATTAGCATCTCATATAATAAATTCTAAGGCTGGCTGCATTTTCTCTTGAAGTACTAATGTGTTCAAAGTACTGAACACAATACTGTGATTTCTATCAAGCTAATAGAAATCTACTATCAGAGTTGTCCATCACTGCTATCTCCCCTTAAGAAAATTATGATTATTTGTGTTATTGGAAGAGTAGAATTTTGCTTCTTTTTTAAAAAAAAATAATCATTAAAAATTGAAGAAATCTCATTAGAACATGTAGGGTTTGTTGTCAACTCATGGTCTGCTTGTTGATGTTTTCATCATGTCAACAAGCTGTAATCACATTCCCTCCACGGGACTCTGTATCCTTGAAGAACATGCTAGTTCTGGTCTCAGCAGCATTTTAATTTTAGAATAAAATAAAAAGAGGATTTCAGGTAGGTAGAGGAGAAGAGTGTACAAGAAAGTAAGATTGTACAGTGTGATAAATAATTGGATCTGCACAGTTTGCAGCTGTCCTGGAAAAGGAGCCTATAAGTGCTTGTATGTGTTTCTGTCTCTTGGTTTGCATTATTCATCAAAATCAATAGTATATATTCTTTTAAATAATAATTTTCTTGACAACTGGAAAAATACTATATGCTAAGCAGCAAGATCTTGATTCAATGGAAGTGCAATTATTTTACAGCTGTGTAAGTTCACATACCTGTTCTCAAATTATATTTGTTGCAGAATGGGGAGCATTTTACTGTTTTATTTAGGCTTCACAGCATGGGAGCAAAAGACTTTTTCTTGGAACAGATCCAAAATTGTGTAAGCAAATGGTGTAAGACATAAGTACTTTATGTCTCTGTTCCATGTTTTTCAGTACTTTCCCCACCCCAGCTGAGTATCACAGGATAAGGGCTCTTCTGTGTGTAAGGTGTCTGGAGGGGAGTGACATGCCAAGCTAGAGTAGAAATTGCAGATTTCAGTAAAAAAGCATTACTTCTTCATTTTAGTGTCTTCACTGGTTCATCCCATGGGGTGGCTTTTTCCTCCCACTCCACATTGCTAAGAAATTGTATAGAAACTTTCCTTTTGTCCAATTCTATCAGCATCGCTTTCTTTCAACAGAATGACTCACTGTTGATCTGAATTCCCTGTGTATGGTATCACAGCTCCATGAACAAACTTGCTCTCATGTTAGCCTGACATCATCTTTTTTATGTCTTTCTTGTCACTGACACGAAGCAGGACAGGCCAAAGGAGACAACCTGTGTCTCGTCATTTCAGCTGCACTTTGACAGCATGCTTAGCACACTTGCTGCTGTATCTTTCCTTTGACCCCATTCCTTGTCTGACAAAGCTATACAATGAGTCAAGCATGTCATGGGTATCAGGTTTTTATTCAGCTAGCTCCAGTTAGGATTTATACCCATCACATTTCAGCTCAGATGATCTCAGGGCGCAGAGGCAAAAAATTGCATGTTTATTAACTTATGTGGAAGGAAACAACTCATCTAGGTAATGAGATTCACATTCTTTTCTCTAGTAAGTAGGACTGCTTTCATTCACATCTGTCATCCTCGAGCTCCATTGTGCATGCTGGTCTGGAGGCCCATGCTGGCCTGAAGTCTCATTTTCAGCAATCAGCAACTGCTCCAGTGTAATTTACTGTAAGGCATTGAACCTCTGTTTCCTTTTAGCTTCATCAAGATTGCACTGAGATGCAAAATGCCTTTAACAAAACCTCCTCAGTAGGTCTTTATCATGAACTTCTATGGTGCAGTATAGTGCAGTAATGATCCTGCTTTAGACACACACACCAGTCACCTCAAGCAGATGAAAGGAAAGTTCATGAAAAACAGCATAATGAGCACATTAAAAAGAAGTACTGGCTATGAAAGATGTAGCCAAGTAGTAAAGCTACCAGTTTGGGTGAATGGTGGATTTACTATGTTTCCATCAAAGTCCAACCTCATCCCATCACCACCTCCACCATCCTCTAGGGAGACCTCAGTGCTTTGCAAGGTTTGACATAGCATAGAAGAAGCGCTGAATTATTGCTAGCCATACTATTTTTATCCATTTCAGGTGTCTAATAAGGGTTTACTTAGGAGGTGAGTGCCTGAACTCCATGGAAAGTGTTCAGACCTTTCCCCAACATTGTACACTTTCTTTTCTCTTAATATCTTGAATGCAGCTTCATGGCAAGTAGACAGGCTAAATTCCAGTCCTTACAGGGGAATGAATGAACATTCTTTGGTAAACAAATCTAGCTGGTTAGTGAAAAGCAGTAGATAGGGCACACAGTTCTTCACTGGGCAAGAATAGGAGACATTACACAACATGCTCACAAATGAAAATAAATCTGCTGTTATGTGGGTACCTCGAGGGAAAATGTCTAAATGAAGACTGTCTTCACTACAGCTTCATCCCTATCAAATCTAGGTCCTTACTTGAAGAATACAACCTGACTGCTTGCTGTTGCCTTTTCACACCTCCCTTCCTTAATAATTAGAAAGTGACAAATGTGGTCAAGTGCATGTGAGGAGCACTGAGTTCTCACCATGGTCAAACAAGTTACATATGTTAGCAATTTAGCCAGTAGCAAGGTAGCAACTGCAAGTTAATGGGGCCTTCCTTTTCTTTAGTCTGTCTCAGTCTCTTGAAACTCTGATCAGTGTCCTGCACTAAGTCTATAGTACAAGCTAAAATGTGTTTCCATTGTGACTTCACATCCACTGGCCAACTCAGCAAGGGATGGTATGTGAACTGCTGCAGACAAATTAATACAATGTGCATTTTGGGAGAGCAGCTCCTGCAGCATGCTGCACTAAGATGCATTGTACCTTTAAAGTACTTTCTTTGGTGTTCCCTGCTTTGTGACTGGCAGTTTTGCTCCCAATATACACTATATATTATGAGTACCATACATGAGTTGGATAACAGCTATGAACTAAAATTTTTTTCCATAGAAATATGTGACTTTCCATTCAGAAAAAAAAAGTCCACAAACTAAAAATGAATAATGTATTCCTCGAAAAAGACACAAGATTTCAGGAGTGGGAGATGCTTTTCACTGCCACATTTATTTGATAAAAAAAATGTAATCTCCTATTTTGAAAACTTTCATCTTAGTGTTTTTAATTTTTTAACAGAAAGCAAACAAAAAAAAGGATTCCATTAGGCAGCTCATAAGGAATTTTGCTGGGTATCCCAAAGATATGTGTGCTTTACACTCTATTGTTCTTTCTCTGTGCAATGCACAGGTTAAAAAGAACATGGAAGGAACTGTATGGTTCTAGAGGCCAAGTCTGGCTTGCACATTTTATGTCTGTATCCTAGTGGGCCATGCCAATTTTCTGATTGTGAGGAGGAAAAGCATATTCAAATTTTCATAAACATTACTCCTACATAATAATAAAGTAGCATAAGGAGTTTGCAAAGGTATGAGAATTAGTTTCAAAAAAGTTGTATTTAATTATTTTTTGAGAAGTTCTCCTTCACCACTACAAGAAAAAAATTCTTGCCATATATTACACAAAGTCCTCTGCATGACCAGGGTTCAGGAGCTACCTGCCTGGCCTGGTCCAGGCCATTAATGCTCCTGCCAGTCTCTGATATATTTTCTGATGTGATTCCTTCTGAGTCCTGTGCCAGTGTCAAAGGTGTTATAATCAATTTTGACCTTCATTTCAGTTATGGGAAGGAATTCTGAAGAAAAAGGAAATTTCTTTGGTATTTTATGCTTCAAAGTTGGGATGTAGAGGATCAGCACCAACCCCATCCTACCTCCCCTAATACTGAAATGACAGCTCTTGTACCCAGAAACATCCTACACACAGCACAATAATCTCTTTTATAGTAAAATAAGCCTCTAAATACAAATTGAAGAGACTGGAAAAGTTCTGACAAAACATTTTCTGGTAGGAATTTGTTGGTTCAGGCAGATTGAAATCTGTTTCTGAGACATTGGTATTTACCCCTAGTTCTCTAAGAAGCCTGGGAGCTGGGGAGCTCTCATGGATCTGGGGGTCCAGCAGCTGAAGGGGGCAGCTCTGGAGCAGGTCCATCAGGAGCAGCCTTCAGGGCAATCCCTATCCTAACCTGTCTTAAGAAAACAAAACCCACACTACTAATGCTTTGGGGAAGCCCAGCGGCTGACTTGCTCCCATACTGAAGCTTCACTGCCTTTCACAGGCAATTATGAAATGTTTGGCTTTTGTTACCAAGTGGAACAAACTCAGATTTCACAATAATCAAAATCCTGCATGAAAGTCATTTAGTTCTCTCTGCAAAGCTGAAACTATGACCACATACTTCCCACTTGTAGTACCTACATGAAGATGTCAGTGCTGAAAACCTGGCAGTTCTGGTGAGGTTGTGTTCAACATAATTGGAGATCTACCTCTTGAATATAACCTGTTTCATTGCCAATTAGATGTTCAGGTTCTGTAGAGCTCCCTTATAGAAAGAATAAACAATAACGACACTAGACATTAGATGATATTTAATATAGTCACTTGGAATTTTCTTGCATTTAAGGTTTTAAGATGTGGTGCAAACATGAATAATCTCAGCGGTAGGCAAGCACAAAGATTGCAATTCTCTTCAATGAAATAATGACCTTTATATGCAAATAAATTTATATGCCTTATATGTAACCTTGTATATGCAAATACATCTGAGCTAAAGAAACATCTGCAAACAAACCGTGTTGCAGTTTTGAAAGAGAATTCATAGAATCATGGACTCGTTTTGGTTGGAAGGGATCTTAAAGATCATTCAGTTCCAACCCCCTCTGCTGCGGACAGGGACATCTTCTACTAGATCAGGCTGCTCTGAGCTCCATCCAACCTCCATCTCCAGGGACAGGACATCCAAACCATCTCTGTGTAACCTGTGCCAGTGCCTCACCACCACCACCACAGTAAAGTTTTCCCTCATGTTTAATCTAGACCTAAGCCATATCTCAGTTTTTTAGTGGCCATCAGTCTGGACTTTGGAGAGAAGAGCTGGAGCTAACAGCCTTGGTGGGTGACCACTGTCTGCTGATGGAAGGGTCTGTTCTTGGGCTTGTTATGCACAAGATGTTTTCAACAGATTGCACATCATCTGATGCCAGCTGAAAATGCCTTAAATCGATGCATGTAATCTTGTAAGACATAGTTATGCAGAATAATTTTATTAAAAATCACTCTATCAAATGAAGGAGAAATGCCATAACATTTAGATATTTTTTTTGGAACTTATAGAAGGAAGATCACTCTGCACTAAATACTTGAAGTTTCAAACTTAGACAGCAGAACTTCAGTTTCTAATTGGGGCCTTTGTTCCTGAATATATCTGGTTTGCATTTGAACACTGCGGCATCTTAAAATAATTACAGTTCATTAACAAGAATGATGTTATGTTACTTAAATTATACGGTTAAAAATAAGAGCTTATAGAAGACCCAGATAAATATTATCCTTTATTCTGTGTCATTTTTCTTCTAAAGGCTTTTGTGGTGTAGATTTAAGGTTTTGTATGAAGACAACAATAGGAACGTTCTATTACTAGATTGCAAAACAGTAAAGCAGGAAATTAGTAAAGTTGTTTTTACAGATCTGAGAAGTAGACTGATACAGATGTTACAGTAATTAACCTCATTATTCAATCAGTGACTTCTTGTATTGAGCACAGAGGACAGAATTAGGTGACCACATAGCACAGTAACACTTCTGAAATATTTGGAAAACTCTAATTCTGGCCAATAAGGAAGTTGAAACACTGTATTATAGTGTGTAGGAATATGAAGCTATATTTCATTACAGAAATCCTGGAATCCTGAATGCAGTTAAACTTACTAAACTTTGATCTGTAATGTGAACCCTAACCTCATAAAGCTGCTTGTTAGAAAAAGCGAACCTTAGAGGAAGGGTACTGAACTCGCATGAAATATGTTTTCCTAGGGTGAATAAACAGCAACATTGTTACAAGATTATTTTCATGCTTCCTTCTTATATGACTAATGATTTTTTTTTAATTATTGAATGGGGCTTTCATATTTCTCAAGATATTAAAGAACTTCCCCCTCTCAGAGTCCTAAGAGATTTGCAGCCAGCCTTACTCTGAGGACATTCCAGACTTGTCACTGCACAGCTGCTCCTGGCAGTCAGCCCTCCATGCAAAGGCTTTGCCAAATCATTGCTTGGACCCCCCAGCCACTCTGATGAAACAATAATTAGTACTATGACTTTTGCACAATTGCTGCATAGTTTTTTGCCTTAAAATTAATTTTATTTACTTCAGTTATAAAACGTGCTGTATCTTTGATATCACAGGATTTTCTTCTCCAACCTACCGTGTTAGCTGACACTGGTATCTTATATTCCAGATGTAGGTTGCTAGGTAGCATAAGCTTTAAAGTCTGACTCGGTGAGAAACAAGATTAATTACATTTGTTTAGCTGCATGCTTGCTTTTTCCACAGGGAGTTATCTACTTTGGACAGTCTTCCCTTTCTAAATCTTTGAAATCCTTGCTTCAACTATCAGTGATGCAAAGAAACACAAAAATAAACCTTACCTGAATAAGGTTTCTTTTACTTCCATATTGAAATCCACTGTGGTAGTTCCATGGGTCTGGTCCCAAAATATTTGATTCCATCGGTGAAAGGCAGAAAGGTATGTATTTCTTTTTGTCCTCCTCTAGACTGCACAGAATGGTTTGGGTTGGAAAGGACATTTGAAGATCATCTAATCCCATCCTTCTGTCATGGGCATGGACATCTTGCTCAAAGCTCCATCCAACCTGGCCTTGAACACTTAAACTTACAAAATTCCTATTCTGTGTGAATGCGAAGAAGTTTGATTCAGGTATAATAAAAGATAAGTCATAAAAAACCCACCAAAACCAACAAACCAAACTAGATTGGAAATTATCCTTGAAAAAAGCTATGCTAGGGTTGGATGTCCTGGGCATTTTCAACATCTATTCTTTGTAATTTTTAACATCCTTTAAGGCTGGAGCATTTGGAACCAAAACATCAAGGATTCTTCCTCTAAAAGTTAAAAATGCCCCATTAAAAAAAGTGGCAATAACGCTTAGGGAATTTTCAGCACAGTTTAATTATAAAATTTATGATAGAGTCTGGGTTTTTTTTGTAAAAAGCAAACTTTCTGGTCTATTTGTTTATATTTATTTGTTTTTAAGTTAATGTGGTCCAAGTGAAAAGACAGACCAGAAAAACCTCAGAAATCTTTTCTGCCTCTAG
Organism: Anthoscopus minutus; assembly: GCA_013399455.1. Taxonomy (NCBI): domain Eukaryota; kingdom Metazoa; phylum Chordata; class Aves; order Passeriformes; family Paridae; genus Anthoscopus; species Anthoscopus minutus. The sequence goes on from VWYI01002248.1 coordinate 46,740, forward strand.
CAAGAAGAGCACAAGGCAGTAACAGTGAAATCTTTCTCCCTGGTAAGATGTCAAGGGATTATATTTGGCCCTAGCTGAACATCCCTCAATATACTGATATACTACAATATATGCCTAAATGCTGGGGGGAATCCATGTCTTCTTCTTTGTTCCTTTTTACAGCTGTCTGTTTCTCTCCCATGGGTTTCATCCATGTCCTGTGTTCTACACATACAGCAGTGGAGCTTTTTTTAAGGCCAAACTCATCATTTTAGGAAAAGACCAATTTTTATTGTGCAAGGCTTTTTTATCAGTACTGATTTTAACAGTTGTTCTTGGGGATGTCTTAGACAATATTGGTTAGTGAGCAGTAAATTATTTTAGTGGCAATTACTGGAATATATGTGACTTTCTGAAGCTGGAAACTTAAGTTCAGTTTCTTAACAACTGCTAAGAGGCTGCATAAGACCTTTTTATCAACTGCTATGGTACCATTGTCTTTGTTCCTAGTACCTTAGTATCTGGCATATGGTTATTTTAGTTTCATGAACAATGAAATGTAAACAAATCGTAAATCTGATGAATTCTTAAAAAAAATCCTATTTCATACAATTTTTGTTTTTAGGCATGGACCTAATAAGGCTTACTTTCCAGTAGCACTCTGCCTGTGTCATTTGGATCTTACCTAATCAGATTTTGAACTTTCCTGTTGCAGTAGCAAGATCAGAAACCTGGCATAAAGAAAGAGATTATTTTTATTTCCTCTGCTCAAATTGCAAGTGCTATAAGTTTATTTCCTAACTATCTCTAAATTGTCAGCTCTATCACCAGCCTAAATCATGGAAAACCATGATATGAAAAATGAAAAGACAAACAATACCAGGCACAAATTTCTCCAAAACAAACTTTAGTTCACTTAGAACAGCATGACTCAACCTTCCCTGATAGAAAGTTTAGTGACTCTTTCACAGGGGAATCAGAAAATTCTCAGAATGTACTTTTATACTACCTCCTGTAATGTAGCAACTTTTTTTCCTTTTACAACTTGTCCTATTTGTCACTCAGAACTTCTAACCCATGATTAAATATGCCTGCTTATTGACTCAGCCAGAAAGAAATCCACGGGCCTGCTACGTAAGTGACCTTTTACAGCTGTGCTGATGTCTTTGTTGTTCTGACTTGAAGTCTGAAACACAACAGATGTGTACTGGAATTCCTCTCATGGTTTTTTTTAATATTGTTATTGTTATTATTATAATTATATCATTTATGTCTATGAAGACTTTGAGTGGAATAACATTCTAAATCAAAGAAGACTGGAGAGTTACCTGGAATGTTGCAAATTACTTTTCATTCTATATAGGAAAGACCACAGACTAAGGCTATTTTGTCTATTCCAAATCTTAAGTGATTCCTTTAGGCTTTCAGACAGGTGCAGTTGCTTTCTCTTTTATACATTAAAAATGCATAAAATTCCAGACATTTTTGACACATTAATTCTTACATTTTTTTTAAAGGGTGTTTTAGAGAGCCTGAACTTGTGTGGGATCTGCTGCTCCAGCTGGATCCCTACTAATCTATAGGCCCTGATCTGAGAATCCTCGAGGAGCTGGCTGATGTCATCACAAAGCCTCTCACAAACATTTTCAAGTATTGTCCCAATTTTCCAGAAGGGCAAAGAAGGAGGACTCAACTTTCCATATGAGAGAGATGCTCCAGTGCCCTCCATCTCCATAGCCCTCCACTGGACTGTCTCTGGGGTCTCTCTGGTACTGAGGGGCCCAGAACTGGGCACAGCGCTCCAGGTCAGGCTCACCAGGGCTGAGCAGAGGGGCAGGATCCCCTCCCTGACCTGCTGGCCCTGCTCTTCCTAACGCAGCCCAGGATCCCATTGGCTTCTTGGCCACCAGGGCACTGCTGGCTCAGGGACAGTTTGTGGCCCACCAGGACCCCCAGGTCCTTCTCCACAGAGCTGCTTCCCAGCAGGTCAGCCCCCAGTCTGTGCTGCTCCATGGGGTTATTCCTGCCCAGGGGCAGGACCCTGCACTTGCTGCTGTTGATGTCAGACAGTTCCTCTCTGCCCATCTCTCCAGCCTGCTGAGGTCCCTCTGCAGGGCTGCACAGCCCTCCGGGGTATCAGTCACTCCTCCCAGCTTTGTGTCCCCAGTGACCCTGCTGAGGAGGCCTCTCCCCTTCATCCAAGAAATCAATTAATAAATTAAACAATACTGGGCCCAGTATTGAACCTTGGGAGACACCACCCATGACAAGCCTCTAACTAGACCCTGTGCCACTGACCACAATCCTCTGAGCTCTGTCATTCAGCTAGTTCTCAAAACACATCACTGTCCACCCATCCAAGACTCCTGAGCTTGCCCGTGAGGATATCACAGGAGACTATGAAAGACTTGCTGAAGTCCAGGTAGGCAACATTCACTGTTCTCATCTACCCCGTTGTCCCATCCCATTTTAGGAGTCAATCAGGTTGATAAAGCATAACAGCTTAATCTCCAGGCAAAAAAGTCAAACAGCTAGGCAAACGCAGAATCTATTAGGAGAGGCACTTTCAAGGGAATGTGTAAATTTTTTTGTTTCCACACAGCCTGGATTTCATACCCAAAGTGAAAAAATGTGTACAGCTCTGCTCTCCCATGTTTGTGGAAACTTAGGTAACTGTAACATAATTACACAGTTTATCAAATCTAGATAAACAGAAGTAGAGAAGATGGACAGTTCTTTTCTTGAAACACAGCCAGAATAAGCATCTGTGGGGAGGAAAGAGGCATCTAACATGGTAAGAATAAAGCATGAATTTAGACTGGAGTTTAAAAAGTTTCTCACTTTCAAAGAAGTGAGTTTCTGAAAAAACCAATGAAAACAAAAATAGAAAAAATATGATACAGTTGCTTTTACTGCAGTTATATAGAATTTGCTGAGCTTTTTAACTTTGTATTTGTGTAATATAAATAGAAAGGAAAGAAAAGGTTAAAAATGAAAATTTACAGGAATGTGCCTCAGAATTTTTTAAACAAGCATGCTTTATTTCTTTGGAATGAGGAGTAACATGGAAAAACTCTATGTAAATATGCAGAGTTAAACATTAAGCCAGTAGCTGTTCCTTCACTGGAAACCTGAAAAATGGCAAAATTAACATAAATATTACCTGCAGGAAAAATGTATTGATTTAGATTTATACAGCACCCTTTATTTCAAAGGATCTTAAAATCTCTTTAGACCTTACCAAACTAATCACCTGTGTGAAAACCTAACTATCCAAATTGAACTACACTCTCGGAATTTAGGAAAGGTTCTCATGAAGATCCTGGTTTCTGTACCCACAAAGATAAAAAACACTCTGAATGTGTGCAATCTGTAAACTTGAAAGCCCAGTTTTCATACTCTTTTATTCTTTATTAGACTTGCTATAATCCTGTAGTCCCCATTTTTGAAACGGAATATGAAGATTTAATCAAAATATGTAAGGTGAAGTTGTACCATTACTTTAGATCATATAGTTGTCTATTTTCCCCCATTAACTCCTGACTCATTCCTTATAAAGTCCAACACCTTATTTCCTTTTTGTCAGCAGCTGAACGTGAGAAGACTATGCAGTTAAAGCTTTGAATTTACTGCACAAACTTGGAGACTTATGGTTTTCATGGTAATTTTACTTTTTCCCTTTCCTTTTCACTTGTTTGTAAATGATGCAAAATCAATTCTTGTTTGTCTTGGTATTCAGTTAAGCCACAAAAACTGTAAGGATTCCAGCAAGGACCAAGGTTCCCCTTCTATCTATCATACTCAATACAAAATTTCTTAATGTCTTAGATTTCCAGTGTGTTCTAAATTCTCATTTAGATCTAACTCTCAGGGATTTGAGGCTTTTAAGAAATTTTTTTTTAAAAAGCAGCTTGTTTTTTGACTCACAATTAAATATGATACATGCTATTTATTTATTTATTATGCCCTGGGTTTGCCACATTTAGCTATGCTGCAGTAGTCCCTGGGTATACTGGTCAATTGCTAGCCAATGTATGGAAGTAGAAAACAAGGACCCAAACACCTCAGAAGTCAAGGAGTAGGAAAAGAAAGGCTGTTGAAGAGAGACTACAGGAGAACTGAAGAAGATCCATCAGCCAGTAGCAGGACAATGGCCATTGGCACAAAGTACCAGTACCTAAACAAGCAAGATGTGATCCATGGCAAAGGACATGAGTGAAGAAGCACTCCATCTTGCTCCAACGTAGCTGCAAATTAGGAAAGGTGGTAAGACATTGTGGAAATGAGAACAAGAATGGTGAACAAGGCAGGATGTAAAAGGAAAAGTGTCAAGTCATGTAAGAAGATAAATAAAAAGGGGTATGGAAATGGGATCTGAATGTTTGTGGCTGGGACAAGACAGCAGGATTAAGATAAAAAGAGAGAAACAATCAAGCTTAAATTTCACAAAATATATAGAGACAGGGAGGAGAGAGTGATGAAAAAAACAAATGGGATCAGTATGGGGAAGGAAGACAGAGGGAGTCTTTAAAAGACTGTCCAAATATCATCTGTGGAACATGTCAAAGAAATATGAGCATACTGTGAAACTTTTAAAAACTATACAGCACACTGAAGGTGCTCCTGTGCAGACCTGCTAGGAAGCTGTTTTTTTCAAGCATAATTTTCCTGTCCATGACTGAATCATATTTTTCCAAGCTGAACAGAAAAAAAACCCTGAGATGTTTTCTTGAGACTCTAACTGATGACAACATATTTACTGAACTTCTCACAAAAATCATCACATAAATATTTGACTCTGATTGTGATTTCAGCAAGTTTATTTCCAAGAGTTTGATTTATAGATAAAATTTCATGTACTGAGACTCCAAGCAAAACAACAAAACTGAGATTATATGAGAAGCAAAGTTATTAGGCTTTGTTGTAACATATTATTTGCAGCTACTATTTTTTTAGTTTTAGGATATAAGTCACAGAAACTAAATGAAGCTGCAGAAGATCCTTTCAGTTTTAATGATTTGAATTGCAATATTGACTTCTCCTCCGATGAATTCCTTGTGTTTTTTAGCTATAAAGTCCTGCAAAACAATGCAAAATCTGAGTACTGATGAATATTTACATTTAAAGTAATGTAAGACTATTCAGGACAACATAAATGTAGAATACCAGTTATAGTCTGATTTACGTGATTGCATAATCCTGAGATTTTGTTTATAGCTGTGGAGTAAATTCCTGACTTATAAATGAGAACTCAATTGAAACATTTCTAACTTTTTCCACAGTCATATTTTTAGAAAATGAACTGTTGGCCATAACGAGGAATGCAAGGAAATGAACAGGTTCCATCTTCCATCATTACAGAGCTGAGCTGTCTGCTTGACAGCTGAGCTCAGATTTTACTTGTCACTGAACTTGATGAAAATAAGTGTAAAAATATATTAACTCTTTTGCTTTCTACATATTTTGGATCAAAATCTCATTTCTTTTAAGTAGTGTTACTGAAAAATTTTGAATCACAAGCCTGTAATACATGCCCTTGTTGCTTGAAATCAGTTCTAATTCTAGTAGCAGCTGAAAGAAGTGTAATTTCAGGACTGTGAACTGGTGCAGCTGAGACTATAAACTGGCACTATACATGTTCTTTCTAGTGCATGAAAGGCAGTGAAAGTTTTCTCTGGCTAAAGACATATTATCCAACATGTCAGGACCTCATACAGGTGGGCTCTGCCTCACTGCATTTTGCACATTCTTTTTATGAGCTGCCACAGAGCATGTATGAGGACCCTATTCTTTTTTAAGGACTGAAAAAAGCTTTCAAACACTGTTAGTAGACTATATGTTTTCCTACTTCTTCAAGTAGGAAATTTTAATATAAAGAAAGTTTCTTGTAACTTGTAGGAAATAAAGGGTGATATGTACATTTTGCAGCTCTACCATATAATAGTTAATATGAGAGATGAGAAGTTTTTACTCTATTTCTTGATGAGAAACAAAGACAGGGGAAGTCCTTGTCCAGACACTGGACTGAACAATATTTGGGAAGCAAGCTCTGCATAAAGTAAATTAAATATACTAATGTACAAGCTCAGTAAAGGAATCCTGTGTATATAAAATATTTCCTTGATGTATAGTCAGCAGTTCTGTTTTCTGTTTCAATTCCTCCCTCCACAGTCATGCATCTAGGAGACCAAATAGGAAAAGATTAATTTCTGGCATTACCAGATTTACTAGAACCAAGAGAAACACATCTAACTGGGAAGAAACTCATTCTGTACGAGGCACTGGTGTTGTTGTGTAAGAGGAGCAGACGCTGTTAGTCTGTGTCAGACCCTCCAAAGAAGGGGTGGCTGAAACAGTCAGGATGCACTGAAGATGTTTTGTTTTCCCAGAACATACCACCTGCTTAACATGAAAAATTACACCAAGCTTGAATATTAAACATGCGCAAGTGGCAAATCTTGATCATTTAGGCACAAACATCTGATATATGTGGCCTGGAAATGTCCATAAGAGCTATTCCTGCCTTGAATGAACCCAGAGGAACACTGCTCTCTACAGGGAAAATAAGGATAGAATGGCTTTGACTGGTGTAACTACATTATCTTGACATGTCTGTCTCATTTTCCAACCTATTTTAAAAAATAAGCAACACATAATTGAAGAAACTGCTTTTGTATTTGAGAGATTTCTTTCTCCTTAATAAGCAAAGAGGATGAAATTTTTAAGAAAGATATCTAAATATATCCATTAATTGATGAACATGCTCACTTTGTTGCTTGCAGGACATTAGACAACTTCTTGTTGGTTAAATGAAAGAGTAAAAGGAGGGTTTAACTAGGAATTGGTTTTGTGTGAAGCTGTAGTTGTGGCAGTGGAAAAAACAAATTCTTTGAATACATGAAAAAAAATTAACCATTGGCATCTAAAGAAGAAAAGTTTTAGTTAGGTTATTGAAGACATTGTTAAATGCCACAGTTTATTATAAAACATGAAAGAAAACAAGCTTCAACAAACCACAGTAAAAGAGAGATAATAATATCTTACATTACAAACTTTTGGAATAGTTCAGTTTCTGCTTCTTGGCAGACATGGGCAAATGGTTTTAAACTGAAGGAGGGTGGGTTTAGATTGGATACTAGACAGAAATTCCTTGTAAGGGTGGTGAGACAGGCACAGCTTACCCAGAGGCATTGTGGATGCCTCAACCCTGGAAGTGTTCAAGGCTGGATTGGACAGGGCTTTGAGCAGCACAGTCTAGTGGAAGGGGGTTGGGAACTAGATGATCTTTAAGGTCCCTTCTGACCCAGAAATTTCTATGAATATAAGTATTTCAGTATGAAGTAAATTTTCATAAAGAATACGACTAGCAGTTATTTGAAATCTACACAGAATAGTGGAGCAACTTTTTAAAAAATATGTATTTGCTTATTATATCTCAAAACCTGCCATTTTTACAGTCCTTATTTCCATGTCATTGTTCTCCTCCATTGAGTAATGCACTGGAGGTTATATAAATGTCACTAATATTGAAACCAGGTGTATGTATATAGACTTTTTTATTAGATGCTGGCTGCCATATGTTTACAGCAAGATCACTTACATGTCCAAGAAATAAAGGACAAATCTATGGAAAATTCAAGACAAAATTTTCTTGGATTACCTTTATCCTTGCAATTCTGTTCATTTTAGTTTTGAGCAAGTAGAAATAAAAACTTTGACTAACCTTTGCCTCTGGTCAACTTTGGCAATTTCTGGAGTACGATCTCATATAGGAGCAGATGCTTTATAGTTTTTTTATTATGTTCTTGTAGTTTTGTGCCCAATGACCAGTTAAAAGCAATAGCCATTTTGCTGATCTGTGTTCCAGACATTTTTGATTTTGTCTTTTACGACATGAATAGAATCAGCCAAATCTATGAAAAGTCTATAACAAACAATTATTCCATGCCATTCTCTAAGATCATCTGGATCTCTCCCATTAATAATGTATCTCAAACATTCCAAAAAAAGGAAAAATGTTATTATCCTACCTCAAATCAGAATAGATTATTTTAGTTCTCTCAGTTGGAGAATGAAGTATCTCAGAAGCTCTCAGTTTCTATATTGTAGAATGGATAGCTATTTTAATGCATGTTCTCTTGAACACGTCAAAATATACTTCATCTGGTACATAGGGATGCTGATGTTGTGAGTACCTGATGTTTTGTTTTTTAACAAACAGTAAAATCTTCTGTGTTTTTTACTGTTGACTTGGATACTACTCCTGGGTACAAGCTAAATTTTTGGTGGGGGGTTTTATCTATTTACTATACAGAAGCAACATGACAGCACTAGAAATTTCTCATTTGTTTTACTCCTCACTAGTATTGTAATACTTCAGTAATGTTCTTGTGTTCTCTGGATTGGCTGACTATGGGAAAATAATTTACTCTTTAATACTCTTAACAGAACTGGTCTGACTTGTAAGTGCTCTTTAGATTTAAACTACTCTACAATGGGCCTGCTCTGAGTACAATGGGGTAGATGAATTCCAGATATCCTTTCCAGACTATATAGTTCTACATCTCTATGTTACTCTTACAGCTACATGCATGAGTAGTTATGGTGTGTGTAGGCCTACCTTTAAGAAACCATTTGGATTTCTTAGAACATAGAACCATTTCCAGTGTTATTTTTCACGTAATGCCACTTGTTTGCTGTCTCAATTACACTCAGAATATGAAAAAAAAAATCTTGCTCTCATGAGAAAATGCAAAATGAAGCAGCACTTCGCATATTGATTTCACTTTATTCAATAAAAATAATGTCTGGTGAGATCTTTGAAATTTATCAAGGGACAACAGAGATAGAGATGACACAATTTATTACTCAGTTACTTTGGTTTCCTGCAGAGTTAAGATGTTCCATTAGAGTTACCATGCAGTTTCTGCAAAACAGCATGTGATATTTTACCTTTTCACATCATTACCTTGCATTCTTTTCTCCTACTCTAAAAATGGAGACTATGAAAAGAAAATTGATGAAAAGTGTTTAATCAGGATTTGTGCTGTTATTTGGTAAAAGATGATGGCAGGAGCTGCACTCTGAAGACATATCAGTCTTTTAAATTACATGCTAGTGGTAATATTTCTGTGAGTTTCTAAAACAGAAAATTAAAAGCACATGAAACTATTCTGCTATAAGGAGTGTGTGTTAACTCTTCACCATTTTATTAAGAAATTATAAACTACATGAATTTCTACCAATGAAAAGAGAGACAGCAAAGATGATCTAACCTGGATTCTATTCTTATAATTAAGTAAATAAAAAAACATAATCTCTCTAATGTTTCTTTTTGGTCTGTCAGTCTAAACAAAATTTAACAATAAAGGAGTATTTGATTGCTTCAGTTGTCTGGTTTGTGAAACTTAGGCCGTTCATAACCTACTGTCCTACTTTCTTAGAGAAAGCCCATTGTAATTAGAAATTGTGTATAAAAAATCCAGCCTGGTGAAGAGGAGTATGAAATACATGCTTTCATCCTAGAAGTAACAGTATTTTTTCTCAAAATATGGACCAAGTGGACATTGGAACTATAATCTCTACAGTCAATATATGCACATGCATTTGTTTAAGTATATTGTATTTTAATACAATGCTGCTGACCAAACGCCAAATGGACTTTTTCATTTGTGTTTGGACACATAGACACCGTTTGTTTAATGTGGAAAGTGTCTGGCTTCCAGTCAAATTATGAAGAACTGACAGCATACCAGACCAGATAAAATAAAGCTAATATCTACATATCTAAAACAGTCATTGAAGTTTTAACCCTAGGTCAGGTATTGGGTCACAGTTTGTATAAGCAGAGAATATTATGTATTGTTTCTGTGGCAAGGTGAAAGCATCTAAAATGTAATATATCTCCTTTCAGCTATACTCTATACACAGAAAAGCAAAACCCACATCTCTACAGTCACAAACACACATCTGTGTATAAACACAGGAAATAAATATATATAAAGGTGTGTAGGATTTCCATGAGTACATCTGTACTGCTAGTTTCTTCTCTAGGTAATACCTTTCTTTAGGATTTGAAGAAAACTGCTATCCCAATTAATACATTACTGCTCAACCATGACAAGATTTTCTATGTTTGAACCTTCACTAGGCAAATATGGGCTCTTCCTTGTGTTTGGGATTTTGGGTTGCTTTGGGGTGTTTTGTGTGTGTGCGTGCGCACGCGCGTGTGTGTGTATGTGATTCAAAAGCAATGGAGGAAACACATGAACTTGACACAAACTTAGAAGCTGCAGAGTAAAGAAACAAAATCTACTACTCTTCAACAGGAAGCTGTGGTGGGAGCCCACTTCAGTGGGCTCTGCTCTGCTATCCTATGCATACACACCAGTTGTCAAATTCATAATTAAAAATGCATTCGTGCAGGGATGATGATGGAGTACTATGTTTTTTTTAATTAACAATCTTGTTTTTTTAGGCTTAGGAGTCTACTTACTAGATGAAAAAACCCCATGAAGACTGAATACAAACCTCCCATCATGGTAAGGAGCAATATGCTAGAAGTCCTTGACCCATGGGATGAGAAAGGAGCAATGTGTGTGTGCCTTACTAACCACTGCCTTTGAGTATGATCTTAATTCATAAAATGTCTCTGTGGATCATACCATTGCTGAAAAGGATAGAAAAACTTGGTTTTGCCAATAATTTTCTCTGTGTCCCAAGCTATACACCAGTTGCTGAAAGTGCTTGAACTTGCAAGGTGTCAAATGTTTGAAGAATTTTGTAGATTATTTCGATTTACACACATGATTAAGACATTAACTAGCGCCTTTAGGATCAAGTGCAGAGCATTTACAGTAACAAGCTCTGAGCAAGCTGGAGGAAGGCACTTTGTAAGACACTGAAAATTTATTTGTATTTCTTTAGCCACTTTCTTAATGTAGCCGTTTAAAGGCAGCCTTGAAATTTGACATCTCTTGTTAACTTAATCTACCCATTTACCAATACAGATATTTATTTTTAAAAACCCCAAGCTCCAGAGTTAAAGGTTTATGTTTCTTTTCTCACTGTCAAAAAGTATTCACATTCTCAATGGATTGTAACTGGGCCTCAGAAGCAAATTTGTAGTCCTTCTTTACTACTGTCTGTCACTGAGCATTTGCATGCGTCATTTATTACCTTGACTGTTTTTAACAGCAGCCAGTAAAGTTTTGCACTTTAAACCTATCACTGCTTTTCTGATTCTCCATTTCTGATTCACCATTTCTGATTTTCCATTCCACCAGCTCCAAGAAGAAATTGTGACTATGCTAGATTCGAATATATCAAAATTATTTCAGCAACATACATCACCTACAGTGGGGCCAAAAGACAACACTAATTATATGCAAAAAGCAAACACAAATAGATATGTAAAAGCTGATCTCTTTTTTAGAGGATTTACTATAATTGAAACAAATCATCATCTACCCACATAACTAAGAAACCCATCTCTCTTCTGAAGAGACTCAGATTGCTTTGTTAAAGAAACTTATGCAATTGCTGATGTGTGACTTCAGCCAATAGCTTCCTGCTGAATAAATGCTGCAGGCATTCCTGACATTCCTCGAGGGAGGTTCCTGGCCGAGCTTTGGAAGCTTTGTCCATCCCAGTTCTGTACTGAGTGCTGAGCTGCACCCACACAGAAGCCGACTCATGTCAGCACACGCCGGAATTTCCAGACATATATGGACAACACTCATATGTGAACAGGGTGTTCCTCGCCCCCGTGCACAAACCAGGACTGGAACGTGCTGAGGTCTCATGTCATAGATTCCCAATGAGGCAATCACTTGAATCCAGTTTTGATACCTACATCACCAAGGCAGGGTAGATAACTTTTTTCTTTGTCTGTTTTTATGTTTGTTTTGTTTAGTTTTGGTCTTTTTTTTTTTAAATTAAATAAACAGGAATTTCTTTTAATTAGGTGGAACTTACTCCAAAATTTTGAGCATTTTAGTATTTTTTCTAAGCTTTTGACAGCAATATTCTGGATTTGCAATACAGTTTATTTTTTCCTCAGCAAACTGTCTAAAATTATTACTTGTGTTATTTAACAACTTATACCTTCCTCAAAATGCTTTGCCTTTGCAAGTCTGATTTAAATGGAACCAGAAAAAAAAAAGCATTGGTTGTACACCTTCATCTCACGTCTGTGGTGGCTACAGTTTTCACTGAATTCCTGAATAGTCACAAAGGTATATTTATGACTTCTTTTGGCTCAGAAAAGTGAACATTCCCATTCAGAGTCACTGGCAAATTTTCTTTGCAGGGCAGAAGTATCAAATGTGCATGAAAAGCTCTTTATCAACAGAGCACTTTTGGCAGCCAGTTATAAATGTGTTGACACCCTTTTCTTCAACAAGTACTGACTACCCAATTCTTTCATTCCTTCCCAAAAGTTCTGCCTACCCTAAAAGTGCATTCATGTTACTTTAAATAAGGAAGGACTCAAATAATAAAATACATCCCTCCTGCCCCTCTTTCACCTTTTGCTGTCTCAGACCCAGTGCTCTTTCCAGTCATGTTTTGTTTGTTTATAAGCCTTACCTTGTTATTTATACTCTTTCCCTACTTTGCACTGACAGTATTTGTGCTGAAGGTTACTACCATTTCCTTAGTCTTGCAGGAATTTAACTGTTTCTTAGGGTTTTTTTCAATAACAACGAGTATTATTTTGCACTTCATATGCATTTGCATTCAAGCTAGAGTATATATTTAAATTGCCACTCCTCTTTTACATTGTCATGAGAACCCTCGGACCTCTTGAATTATGTTTCATATGTGGAATAGGCAGAACAAATAGTACGGACTCTTAAGTATGGAATAATACTGAATATTACTAGAATGGTTTGTTGCTGTAGGTGATTCCATTTAAAATGTCAAGTAAAGAAAATAAAGTATTCCAACATGGACCAAGTCTTGTCAAATTGGAAGACATGCTACCAATTCTAATTTTTCTCAAAAGCATATCCTGGGACACTTTGCTTCAAGCCATTGTTTATATGCAGACTCATCCAGCTGCATTTACATGTTAGCTAGAGAAGAATCAATAGGTTTACATCGCTTACAAAAATTTTTTAAATACCCATGAAAGTGTATTATTGACATGACCTATTTCTTTCTCTATGTTCCTTATGAATGGGTCAGAAAAAGAGTCTATTAGCTTTGATGAGAAGTAAAAAATAAACAGTGCAATTAGGTGTATATCTACAAGATGTTATGAGAAATAGATACAAGTTTCACTGTTAAAATACCCAGAAATAATCCAAATGTTTTTGATAAAACATGGCTTTAAAATATTGAGCTTTTTGTTCCATCACAAAATATTTAAGAACAGTAATTTAAATTAAAAATCTGAGAAATTACATACACAGGGGTGTAAAAAGAGATTAATTTTTCTATTTAGTTTTACCCAATAGATCCCAAATTTTTCTCTTTTTCTGAACTTGTTTTAGCTCCAAAGTCTGAGGCACAGATTTTCTTCTTGCTATATGTTTATTATTACTAACATAGTGGGCCAATGGCTATGATCAGGAGTGCTAGGAATATCAGCAGTACAATTAGTATTTTTAATAAGGAGAGGCAAATGAAATAATATTTTCTTTTGTTATATTTTATTTTCTGATATCTAAGTATACCTATGCACGAATCTCTATAATGTTCAGCACAAATGTATATAACAAAACATATGAGAAGCTACTGAAAAGAAAAAGGCCTTTTCACTGAAGTGCTTACTTGTCTAAGGTAGGGTAATGCGGATATCTAAGAAAGAGAGTGAAAACAGGATTAAACTAAAACCCTTGGATTAACATGGTAATTATAGGACATCCCTTGCTTTTTTTTGGTCTCTAAAAATGTCTGAATGGAGATGAACAAGTCCAACCAGCGATTAAGTGAAATCCAGCAGAATATCCATCAATTGCTTTTGGGCTACATACTGTTCTAAAAACTTGAAGCTTCCTTTTCAGAAAATGTCCTGATAATTGTATTTTTCATTATTATACCTCAGGTGACATTAAAATTAAAATGTTCTCTGAAGCCAGAAACTATACTTGTTATTTAAGCATTTTGAAGTACTCTTAATTAAATAAAATTTTATAAAAATGTCCTACTTAATCAGATCCAACTTTCAACATCAATCATTTTTTGTGATGACTTTGGCCTGATGAAAAACACTATCACTGCTTTCTCTCGTTCAATTACCCAGTATAACTGCTCTGCTGTTTGTAATCTGTTAACTACATCATGGATGCGTCTAAACTGCTGTTTAACTAACACAAACAGTTCATGTGAATATTTTCTGGTTTAGGCAGAAGAGTTTGTTTGAAACTTCAACACATTTTGATTTTCTATACACTCCTGGCATATTTGATTGATGGGCATTCCTGTGAATATTCCACAAAATGCTTCAGAGAATTTCACAGTTTCAGATAGATGGCATAGGTAGCAGAAAGAATCAGTTACCCCTGGGCAAGCAGAGTCAACACAATAAACAAACATGGTAATACTTCATCTCTCTTTGTGAGCATAATCAATAAAGGATCAGTAACCTTGGCATGCAAAAGTGGTTACTGTGCTTTTCTTGTACGTTTTTTCTGTAGCAACTCTATGAAAACATTAAGGAAAAAAAATCCATGACCTTACAGGTCCAGGGTCTCCAGCCATCTGAAAACTTAAACAGTTTTTAAAACAGTAAAATAGGAAGATGACGACAATGAGGCTTTAAACAACTAAAGAACTGATGTGAAATATTTTACCACCATATAAATCTGATTTAATTCTGTTATCCCATATCCTCCATAGATGCTATTTGCCCACAGTTCAGTAGGGTGTCACTGATGCAAAACTAGGGCAGATTACCTTTGGCAGCAAATAGCTTTCTCCCCATCCCCCATCATATTCTATGGGAAAGCTGACAATAGGTAACATGCTGATGGAAGGTCTTGCAGGGGATACTGAGGGGTGAACAATAAAAAGTTCCTGCAGGAGGCACCTTTGAATAATGAAATCCATAGAGCGGAAATCCTCTTGCGGGATGAGAAGAAACTTCAAAGTTTTTTTAAATAGTAGGAATGGTTTCACAGAACCTGATTCATGGATCCACATAAGGCTTGCTATCAATGACCAAAAAAACCTCATACACACCTGAGAGTGCCTGTTCTTCTTAAGATATTGTTTTTAATTTTTACATCTATCCATCTGCAGGAATTTATTTCTATACTTTTCTTTTGGATTCTTTTGTGGCTGTGAACAAATCTGTCAGGAAACATGGCTGCATGTCATTAGGCATCTTTCCAGGCTGCAGTGTCTGCAGTGCCTGAGGCAGGCACACTAATAAGCTCATTATATATTTTGTACTAATATCAGATATTGTTACAAAGAAAGATGAAAATACTCCTGTTATTTGTAAGCTGTATTTCTAATAGGATTTTGGAGAAAAGAAACAGGCACACTCTTCTGCAAGAGTTTCAATACAGATGGAACAACTATAGTGCTTCTTGGACGGAAAAATTTGTAGTAGCAAAACCTTGAGATGTGTAGCCAAAACTAGAATTGTATTTTTTAAGTAGATTTATTCCCAAGATTGATGTGAATTTCATTTTTAAAAAATCTTAGATCATATGAAATTATTTATTTTCAGACTTGGAAGGGTAAAAAAAGGAAGCTTGTGCAAAAAACCAAAAAAATTCAAATGGATCTGACCGCAATCTTAAATCAGTCTGTTCCTCAGTTTGGAAGATCACAGGGTAACCTTGAAGTTGTGTAAAATAAGTTTGTCTCCAAATCCATGAAAAATGCAGGGTAGCCACTAAATTTTTAAACAAGTCTGAACACAAGAGGTTTAGACCTTGACATATCTTTCCTTCTCAAATTGATCCTTAAAATATGTTTTTAAAATCACTTGTACATAGATAGGTGCATAGTAAAGTTTGTGAAAAAAATTAAATCCCTTTACTGATTCTAAATAATTATGATTATTGATTCTAAATAAGATCACCTATGTTTCATACAAAGTTTATAAAAATTACTTTCTTGTTCCAGAAACATCTCTGATAATCATGAGGGTCACATAAAAGTAGAGAAAATATTTCTATACACCACAGTTCCATTCCTGAAACCTTCATCTTCTGCAGATCACTTTTTCTGTTGAACCAGAACAGAACACTTGCTCTGTTGAACACTGCAGAGTGACAATCAGTGGACAACTTTGTAAAGAAAGGATGTTTCTCATGCCATAATCTATCCTCACTGGCATTTACATTCAGTTGATGGAATGTGGAGCACCAGTCATCCCTAATATCTAGTTGAGACTTAATAGCTCTTAAATTTAGTATTCCAAGGAATATGTAGGCCAACTGAAGCAAGGTTCAACTCAGAAACAAGACAGAAGTTCTTAAGAGCAATCACAACTAGTCACAGTTCTATCCATCAGATGGTGTCTTCTGTGCAAGAGGTTCTGCCCTTGTGAAAGATAGGTTCTGATTCAACTGCAGGGTTTAGGGCCTAATGCAGAAATGGTTGGGTGAAACTGAGCTTAAATATGCAGGAGGTCAGACATCCTTTCTAGAACAGACTCTTCTGAGAAGGAAATTTATAAAAATAGTAGTAGAAATATGTAACCCAGTGAGAGTATCAAGCATTTATTTAGGACTTGGGTTCAAAATTTGAATGTACTTTTCCCCCATGGATTCCTAAAGCCATTTATAACAGGCCAGCTTCTCATGACTGCTTATATTTATAGTTTTTTTGTCTGGTTGTCACTGGTCACATTTTTAGGCTTTGCATTGCATTTTAAATAACCTGAATAATTTCATGTTCATGTTTACCGCTCTAGTACTTATTTTATGAGGTTTTTCCATGAGTCTGGAATGATAAATGTCCTTTCCTCCTCTCTGCTGAAAAGTCACAACCACACGTCATCCATCATTGCTCAAATTTGTCCCTTAAAATTTTATCAGATTGCTCACAGAAGAGATATTTCCAAGCTAGAAGTTAAAGCTCAATTTTTCTTCAGTTCTCAGAGGAGATGAAAAGAGCTCGCCTTTCCTCCAAAAAAATGATTTCCATTTTTTTCCTCAAATTCTGCATAGAAAGTTAACTAACAGAAATATATTTTCATTCCTGGCACTGCAAGCACTTGCTGTTCCTTTTAGGGGTTTTTGTATTCTTTTTATACTGGAAGGAAGACAGCTGAGGAGAAAAAGGATATGTTGTAGTAGTATCCATCATCTCTCTCCCTCATGCACAGTTCACTAGTTTCAAGCTTCAAAAAATAAATACTTCATGCACAGAGTACAAGAAACAAATATCAAGCAGTGTGTCCAGAGACTTTCTTCAAAGAACTCAGTGCATTCAGCTCTGTGTTGCATATTATCCTTCCTTTTACTTTGAATTATGAACAGTCTCAAACCTGACTGAAATGTATCATCTACAGCATCACTCTTCCCATGTGTAACAATCCTGCTTCCTTTAGCCTTCTGCAGATAGGAACAGGCTAGCAGTGCCAGGCTGTTACATACATCTATGCTTCCTGGCCAGCAGCAGGGTTCAGTGCTGGGGACCTCCGTGAGGCACATGTGCCTCCAGCTTTCTGGTATTGGCAGTGCTGTGGCACTCAGTTCCAGCATGGTGAGTACATGAGTAAGGTTGGCGGTTCAATCTTTTGGTTTCTACATCTTCATATTTAGTTATTAGTTTTAAAGGCAACACACTACAGAGGGAAAAATAATGTGATATGTGGAGCTGGCAGTAGAGATTTTTCCCAAACGTTTGCAAGGATTCCATTTCTCACAGATGTTACTGCCAAGAAAGTACCTCTCTTTTCTTTTCTTTTCTTTTTTCTTCTTTTCTTTTCTTTTCTTTTCTTTTCTTTTCTTTTCTTTTCTTTTCTTTTCTTTTCTTTTCTTTTCTTTTCTTTTCT
>VWYI01002248.1:64782-76371 GCA_013399455.1 Anthoscopus minutus
CTTTTCTTTTTTCTTTTCCTTTCTTTTCCCTTCTTTTATTTTCCCTTCCCTTCCCTTCCCTTCCCTTCCCTTCCTTTCCATTGTTAGCAATAATTTTCTGCTTAAATTACTTCTCCATTCAAGCGTTAACCCTACTATAAAACCAGACTTATTCAAAAATACTTATTTCAAGTGGGAGAAGAAGACAAGGAGGCCCAGTGGGTGGAATTAAAGAGTCATCCAAACTATCTTTGCAAAAGACCTTGAAGAAGAGGAAGGAAGGAAGGAAAGAGAGAGAGAGCAGACAGCTTTCCAAGGCAAGGGTCTGTTGCCTTTCATCATGAGCTGCAATAGTGGGAAATTACAAAGCTGTGTGTCCAAGATCAAAGCCTGAACCTTTATTAAGCAGGCAATCTAATATTAACATACTTACTCTTAGAGACCCATAAATGGTTGTGTCATGCCCACAAAACAGGGTACTGTTTTGTGTATTCTTTCATAATCTTTCTTTTTAATTGATAGGCAGAAAAGGAGTTTCCTTGAGAAAGGATCAGGCAGGATGGTGAACCACACATTTTTATTCCTCTGACTGCTATTTAGTGCATTAATGAACGAGAACTGCAAGTATCTATATATATCTGAGGAAGAAGTCCTCTGCTGCAACTACTGATGAGAGCGGCTGACAGTGAAACTGGGCACTGTGCAGGCCCTGGCATTTGGAACAGGAGGGAAGCACTCAGCAGAGCCTGCTTCCACTAGGTTGAAAGGATAAAGCAAGTTTCCCCCTGACTGAACAACTGTCAGTGATCACACAAAGTGAAAGGAAGTCAGAAACCAGAGTAGCATGACCTGTTGGGATTAACTACAAAAGCTAATTTAGAAGCCCCTGCTGCTGCCAAAATTAGAAGGACAAAGAATTTGGCTTAAAGACACTTTCTTTCTCTTCCTTTGTAACTGAATAACTCCAAGGTGATGTAGAATATAAATCTGCTAGAAAACTATGTAACCCTGCAGTTTGTTTTTCATAAACAGATCTGATACAATTACTGGTAGCAGAGATGAAACTGAGCTAGAAGCTATGAATCCCTAGGAAAACCTCCTGAAAATTTAGCGTGTGTTTGGGAGTGAAGGTTTTGGTTGGACTTTCCCCTTACAGGCAGACGAAATGGGCTGAGTCCAATTCCATGTTTTTCTTTGTTTTCATTGTTATGATAGTCATGGCTACTGCTGAAAAATTAGGCCATTAAAAAAAAGGGCAAGCAGCCTGTGCCAAATGGTTCCCATTTGAGCTAAACTCCTTGGGCTCAGCAATAGACAGAAAGGTACCTATTTAGGACATGTGTTTTCTGCTTATTTCTGCCCTTGACTTGTTTTGGATGATACAGTGAGTTGACAGATGAAATTTCCTTCCTAGGGAAAAAGGCTGATATTTTCCAAACTATTTTCAACCCAAATTGGCATTTTCAGAGACCAATATGTTTAGGAAAAAAATCAGTTCAGAAATGTCAAAATATTTTTTTAAATATTCTACATTTCCCAAACTCTTTTAAGTTTGCTCATACATGAACTGGAGTCATGTTGCCTTCCTAGGGAGTTGCAAGGGCATTATATGTATATTTATACCTATATAGCAAATATCTCATCAGTTTTTGAGCTAATGGAAAGCTGCTCAGGAACTTGAATCAGGATGGGAAACTTGCACCTGTGCTAAATATGCAAAGAACTGGCTAAGATCTATATCCTGGACCAGCACTGATAGATCTTCACAATGTGAAGATCCCAAAGCAACCTAGCTGTATTATCGTGGCACAAACCCCACAAATTCTTGACTCTTCTCAACCAAACAGCATAAAAATTCCCTGTGACTTTCAGCTGTTGCTGCGAAGCATTTATGGCTCACAAGACAAAATCACATTCAAAAAGTCAGCAGCTAGTCAACGTTACCATAGATCTACTAAAATAAGTTGCACCAGCACTTGCAGAGCAAAGAGTAGGAATTAAATGGTCTATCAGGAAGCGTGTAAATGGAGGGTGATATTATTCAGAGGGAGAGAAAGCAGAAATATTCAGATCTTTTCTCCAGAAAAATTCATGGTATTTTCTACAGACTTCACACTTGTCCTTTAGTATGAGCTATTCTTTAGGAACATTAACTGTTTTGACTAAAACATGAAAAATGTTCCTTTCTTGCTCATTCCCCCCCTTTTAAAAGACATTGTGTAAATGTAGTGTTCTCATAAGAGCACTTAAATGAAAGATAAGTATGACTATGTTGTCTTGCAGACTTCATGAAATTGTGCTTAGAACTCATTTGCTTTGTTGACTCAAATCATGGAATCAATTTTTGCTGTAGGGATTCTTTATATGTCCCAGAGCATTCATAACTCATTGAGTTCAGCCATCTACAAGTGTTTAATTACAGACTATCAGTTTCATATAAAAAATGTTTGCCAGTAGTCTTTTGGCATAGTAAAGTATGAACTTTGTAGATCTGCTCATGAGCACCAGCAGCAGAAATGGGGAAAATCACTTCCCCAGAGCTACTTGAATATTTAAGTTTCTGGATCTTGGCATGATTAGGTATTTTATGCTGGAACTGTGCTAAATTTTGCATTGAAAATTGTTGTTTTCCCTACTTCTCCAGCCAGAGATATATGTAAATTTAAGAATACAATATGAAAATTAAACACAGAAGACAGCATTGCCCAAGATGTGAGCTCAAACTTTGTTTAGAAAGAGAGAACATCTAGGCCTTGAGAATACCATCAATATGCTACTATGTGAAGATGTATCTCATTATCCATAGGCTAAAACCATAAAAATGTCCTGCATTATTTCATCCCTGAACTGACTATTTTGAATATTTGAACTGATTAGAAGATGGGGGTTTCTTAATGTCCACATTTGCAAACTGGTTTTTTTTTCATCATAGATTTTTGTGCAAAACTTGTCTTGCAGTAAAATGCTGAATTTCTCTGGAGTTCTTGTAAAGCTAAACCTGAAGATTTGGGTTGAAAAAGACAGATGATTTTTTTCTTCTATTTATTTATTTATTTATTTATTTATTCATTTTAATAAACATTTGGAAATGCTATTATCTGGAGTCCTGGGATTTTTTTATAGAATACCTTATCTCCCCTCTCTCTGCCTTTGAGACTCATGGCTGCAGCTGCTGTGAAAAGCAAAGTTTCCTTTGAATATCAGTTTCTGAAGAAAAGATTCTGCTATTCTTAACTGCTGAAGTTTGAGTCCCTGTATCAAGCCATCAGACCATACTGTAACCTCAGCCTCCTCTATGTGAGACACTGCTGCCTCACCTCAGCGAAGGACCTTTGTTGGCAGACATTAGATAGACCTAAATATGTGAGGACTTGCTCTGAGAGTGATGTCTCACCTCTTTCTGGAAGACAGAATATCAAATTGGATCAGGCAATGCTTAAAGAAAAAAGGCCATGTTGTTTCAGTACTTGAGGACTAGGTGAGCAAGAGTTTGGTACTGCAAATGGAAGAGTGACTGGAAAGGTGAGGAGAAGGGTTTGTCAAAGCTACAAGGGCAAGCACAGTGAGTCCGAGTGATGCACTGCCAAGAAGGTGTCATTTTCACCATCTCTCCCTCTCAGCACATGTCAACATGGAGCCAGTCAATGGGAACATTAGCACTTTGGGCTCCCAGATCCAGCTCCTCGCTGACCACAAGGGGCCATGTTGTGCCTGTGAGGGGCATTGGCAGGGAGGCCAAAAGTCCAGGAGGCCCAGAGGCAGCAGGAGCTCTGGGGAAGGCCCTGCTTCACTGCTGTGAGGGTGCCCCAGGAGAAGGGACAGCCCTGGATCTCCCTGCATTCTCCCTTCACTCTCTTCCAGCAGGTGGGTGCTCATGATGTGCTGAGCCGGACCAAAACCCTTGGGTGGCAGTGATCAGCCTCAGGGCTGTGGGTGGCATGTGCTGGGGGTACCAAGCTGAGGGAGCCAGCGTCTCCTCCATGGCCCTTGCCCAGGAAAGTTCTCGTAGCAAACAGGGAGTTACACAGTTTCACACCTAAGCCCTGAGCCAAAAGGTGGAAATGGCATTTTCAGGTTCTCACCAGCCAACCAGCTGGAAGGCCAAATGTCACCTGTGAGAGAGGCTGAGGACAAGATATTCTCCTCTGGCAGCTCCCATTGTAGGCCCAGTTTGCTCCTCTCTAGGCCCTAGCTCTGCTCCAAGGTAGTTTGAGGTACACAAGCCCTTGAAGTGTGAGCTCATTTGTTGTCATTTCCACTTCTGGGGAAAAAAAGGTCATAAGAAGAGGTCATTAAATGTGCAGTATTCATACAGCATGGCCTCTAACACAACAGGCAGTTGCAGTGTTATCATCTTCAGGAAAACAGCAGCAGGCTGCATAGCTTCAAAATGTCACCCAGAAACTCTTGTTTGGAAAGGACAACTCATAGCATCAAAGCCTACATATATTTGCCAAACCATATTTTACCCTACTGTCAGATGCTTTACCCTACTGCCAGGACACCAAATTTACCCCCTTAAGCAGCAATGTACTAAGTAACATGGTGACTGCCTCTGCAAAATGGCCATGGGTTTGCTGCATAGAGGTCAGGAATTCAAAAAAAGCCTTATTAATGCTTGGTGAGAAAGGTGGCAGGTGTTCCATATGAAATCAGCTTAGGGCTTTGTTAGTTAGTAAGTCTAAAAGAAAGAATACAAAAAAATCAATAAAATGGATAGTTGTAAGGTCAAAGGAAATTAATGAAAATTTAAAGGTCTAGATTAATACTTTCAGAACAAAAATAAATGAGACATAAATGTGTAATAGAAATCTCATTGAGGAAACAAATTACAATGCAAGGTATATACCCATAGTTTAAAAAAAACCACAGGGAATGTCCTGGTTTCTATCTTGATTTTTTCAGACTGTCCTCATCTGCAGTTTTTTATATGGCAAGGTACATAGAATAACTTCCTTCAGTATCTGCAAAGAGGGGAAAGGAAAGGGGGGAGGAGCTCTTCCCTAACTGCTCCCCTGAGTCAGTCACAAAGCAAAGTTACCTCTTCATGTCTGAAAGCCCTGCAATAACACATTCTGCATACCAAAACACAGCTCTCCAAGCCACAGCCTGGCCCATCAAGCTTCTGACATGGCATGCATCCAAGTCAGCTCTTGTCATAATTGTAATCATGGTATCTATTGACACTCTGACTGTCTGCACGGCTATGTGTATGCACAGGTCCTGATTTGAAGACTGTAATATACCTGACAAAACCCTACAACAAATGAGTGCATTGTTTGCCAGGAACTCTTGGTGGGACATAGAGGGACAAGTCATGGAAGCAGTATGCTTTTGTAATGTTGTTTTTTTTCTTTCTTCCCAGAACTGCCTTTTTATTACTCTGCATGCATCTTTCAGTACTTGTCCTTGGACTCCTGAAAACAAAAATCTAGAATGTCAAAACTTGATAAGAGGTTTAAACAAACAAACAAACAAAAAACCCAACCACAGACTGTACGCAAAATAGATACTTCAAATATATGTAGCAGATACACATTATATGCACACACACCAGTATGTGCATATATGTCACATATGAAAATATATGTACACCCATGAAGATATGGAATTTAAAATGTGCATATACACAGGCCAAAATCCTCCAAAACCACACCAATGTGATAGTCTTGGCCAGAGAGGGAGTAGGTTGGTTTTGCCTTTTAATATTTTACCATCTGAACTCAGGGCATAAGAGTAAGCATATGTAATTTTGAGGTTTAATCATCTAAGACTTTCTTATGAGTACTTTGACTCTTGGTATCTACTGGGGAGTGCTTGTCCCTGCAAAATTCTAGGAATTACATATGTGTGAGCTTGCACATGGAACAAATCTCTTCTAGGTATAATTAAAAATGTTTTTAGAGATTAGCAGGTCCTAAAGCAGAACTCACTGGTTTTTCCCTTTGACTTCCTTTACTCTGATGGATCTTAACTACCATGTTTAGCATCTTATATCCTGAAAGGGCATTGCTTAGCATACGGGTGAAATTGTGTTATTTATTCTTTGATGGCTATTACTGATTCTCATATGGGAGCAAAACATACTGCATAGAGAATTCATAAATTTATGTTCCTTTTATTTATAACTTGGTCACTTGCAGAACATAGGATTGAGATTTATGATGACTAGGAAAGAGAGGGTTGTAGTTACTCCTATTCCCAGCCAGAAATGGGAGTGCTTGCAGATTTAATGGTGCTAATCAACCAAAGAATATTTTTCCCCTAATATTTCTATATTTGTACTCAAAAAGAGCTGCATTTTAAATAATTTTCAGCTCATAAGCACATAGACTTTAAGGAGACTTATCATACTACAACGTTCTAAGCCTCAAAAGTCCTACAAATGCCTAATCACAGTTTTGTGTGTGTATTCAATTACACAGAAAAGTCCAAATTCAAGGTGTAGCAATTGAAATACTGCTGTTTACATATAAGGGGTTATAACTGATCTCAGCAGCTATATGGCATAGAAGTAATAATGTGCTGAGCTGGTTGCAAGGACACCCGCAACTGGCACAGCATCAGCACTCTCCAACATTCTGCACTCACAGCAGTAGGCTGGGTTTAGGCAAGATCCACTTCTAGTAGGCTGGGAGTGGATAACCAGAACAGCTGACCCAAAGTGACCAAAGGGATATTCCATACTGGATGATATGTGCTCAGATATAAAAGAAATGAGGAAGCACAGCCATTCAGTATGTACGATATTTGTCTTCCATTGTAACCACTACTTCCTGGGTGACTGGATGTCACTTGCTGATAGAAAGTAGAGAATAAAATATTTTCATTTTTATCTTTGCTTATGCATGGGCAACTTTTGCTTTTACTTTATTGAACTCCCTTTTTCTTGACCCATGAGGTTTTTTTCTGTCTTATTTTCTCCCCTCCTTGTCGTGTTGAGGAGGGGAGTGATAGAGTGATTTGGTAGGCAACTGGTGTCCAGCCAAGGTCAACCCACCAGACATGAACATGGAAAAGTTCCACCAGCATGAAATGATAGCCATCCTTAATGCTGTGTATAACATTACTTGTTAATATGTGCCATAGTACTGACAGCTTGCTGGAAACCTGAGTAATGCAGAGGTTTGAAAGAAATGGAATGACCTGTAGTTCATAAACAGCACAGACTGAATAAGCTGCTTCTAAAGGCATCAGAAACTTTTGCTCATAGATTTATCCTTCACTTCTAAAACTAACAGTGCTAAAAAGTGGCCTGACTAAAAAGGCAGTGTGGCAATAAAAATTCCAGTTTGACTCTAGGGATAGCTTCAGAGACATTGTGGTTAGAATTTTCTCCATTATTTGCCAGTTACCAAAGAGGAATGTTCTTTACTCTGGATTGACTTTGGGAAACCTATTACGATTTTTAATTGCATTCAAAAATATACTTATGTTTTGAAACCCAGTCTGCAGGAAGTTTAACCTTCATTAAGGTCTCTGAGAGTGGCTGAGACTTATGTATTAGGACGTGCTTAGCTTGTCTCTGTCCAGTAGAAGTACAAGGAATAATGCCAGTTTAGGGAATGAATAGAGCAGAAGGGAAGGGGGGGAACACAAGTTATGAGCTGCTTTGGTCTTCATGCTCAGGAAGTCCTTAACAACTTCCATTGCCTCATCTCATCTCTTCTATTAGAAGGCCTTTATAAATTACAGCAGTAAGTCACCCATCGCAAATAACTTCACAACAGAAAGCAACCAAATGGGACAGAAACAGGATAGGAAACTCCCTTCTCCTACTGCAGATAGTTCTGAGCTGCTTACAGTTTTTCCTCTTGGGTAAGGATGAAAGTCAAAAATCTCAATAATTTCCACAAATTGAAAATCCAAAAAATGTGTGAGCTGAGTGCAGATTGAGCATTTGATTTCAATAATTTCATTATATCTTATTACCATGCTGACCTTCTTTATTAATCTTGTATCTAAATTTGCTAATATTTGAAATATTTTACATTTGTAAAAAATTCTGTTTTGAAGGAAACAACAGCTTTCTCAAGAGGTTGAAACAGGGATATTTTTAATGTTTCTCATAAAAAATTACAATCAAAAAAAGCAAAGGGAAATGTAGAGATCCTTTTCTTAGCCATCAGTCTGAGTCATAACTCACGTCTATAACAAACGCTCTGTATTTTAGTGTAGTGGCTCTTGCTGACTAACTGTTTCCTATCTGGTTGACTGCAGCAGCATTTGGATCAGGCCTAGAAAGATGGCTCTCTTAACTTAACCAGAAGAAGGCTTCACTCATGTACTGATAAGTCAGTGGAACATCAATGAGAAATATTCAGTTTTTTAAGCCAAGAACAGTGGAGCTGATCATAAACAGACTGTATCCTTTGGCAATAAAAATTTTCCTCTAGTCGATTCCATTATTAAGGCAAAGCCACTGCTTTGTTCCTCCACCTGTCTCAGTGAGTCAGAAATGGTTTCCTCTTGTTTTCCCTCCAAATGGGATGCCAATGGCCTGCCTGGACTGCAGAGGCACAGGTGGTGTGCCCATGTTTGTGAATTGCTTTGCCTTTGCAATCTTGGCAGCCTGTCCAGCAAGCTTTTTTACTGAATGAGATGGTAAATAACTATCCAAAATCCAAATTTTCGCGCTGCTCATAGATTTTTTACTCTAAGAGTAAAATAGTTTGAAAAGTCTCATCAGCATTATCTGTGATCTCTTTAGAACTGTGACAAACTAAAACTCTGCTTTGTTTGTTAGCAGAAGTACTGAAATGTTTTAGTTTAATTCCATAGAATTCTAAAAATAGCATGAGATATATATGTGTGAGCCAAATTTTCACATTCAACTTGTATTGTACTCCTACTCCAATGACTTCACAAGCATAGGTAGCTTTGTTCTTGTGAGTTATGCTGCTGTATTAATGACTTCTTTCATTTACTGTGTACATTTTAGCTTATCTCATAACTGCATTTCACACCAAATTCTCTCTATTAAAGCACATAATTGATGGCTTTTGCCCAAAGTTCTTCCAAAGTCAATATGAGTATGAACAATATGAAGAGGTGCTGCCTATACAAGTGTCATGTTAGTCCAGGCAGTGTGCTTCCCACCTAATCACAGTGGGAAAAAATCTGTATGACTCAGAAGCAGGAAAAGGAAAATAAGCAGCAGACCTCTGGACTGAGTAGCCAGCTTGCCAGGGAGGAGAGCTGTCAGAAACATGTGAATTCTCCTCTGCCTTATTAGATGGATTGTAGAACTGTGATTTCTGTCCCTATGGCATCCATCTCTTCCAGAAAAACAAAGTTCTGTACCCGGTTATCATTGTTTCGGTGACAGCAACAGATTCAGACACTTTGGTGTTGCTCACACATCTGTAAGAACATCGGTAAACAATCAACGCCCAAACCCAGAAGAGCATGCGTGTGCCCACTGTGTGTGTGCATAAACTTCAGACTGACTCGTCTCATGCCATACTGATGAGCAATATGTTCTGGCTGTCCTTTTCCCATGCAGGCTTAGCATGGCTGATTTGTGTACTCAGCACTGAAACCTACACTTTTCCCAGGACCCATCAGGTCAGATTGCCCATAACCTATTGCTGCTTTGATGGCTCTCATCCTGCTTTCAATTGATGTGGCAGTGCTTGAATACATATGACCAAAAGCTTGATATAAAATTCATTTGTCTAAACACCATCTATTTATGTTTGATGGCCTGAACAATTATTAATCCTGATTGGAAATATAAGTCATTGTGTCTGCAGTATCCTGTCACAGCATCCCTGTTAGCTCCCCTGAGGCCAAATTCTCTGACAATGCACATAGTGTCCGGTTCTTTCTGCACACAGTATCGTGCCCTAGCTGAAATCCCAGGGAGGAAACCTCTTTTTCTGTATGCTCACTAGTGTGGATGATCCCCAGGAATTTTCCTGGTCTGTCAGTGTATATCCAATAAGACAGGAGACAGACCCTGCACCACTGTGTGGAATAATTTTCCACGCTCTCAAAAATGTTCCAAAATGCCTGGCACATGCACACCTCCTCTACGGTGGGCACAACCTGTATCCTTCCTGATACAGCACGGGCTCCCACACTAGTCCTGCATCTGGGTAGAGCCCTGAAGGAACTGGAGCTTCGTGTATCTTATAAAAAGACTGGAAAGCCCCAGAGCAGCAGAAGGCCTCTCTTTGTGTTAAAAAAGCAATACACTCCTCCTCACTTCCTGCTTTTCAGTGAATTCTCTCCCTTAGAGAAGACTCTGCTCCACCACTGCCAATGAAATACCAAGTTCTGTGTTGTCAGATGACCTAATCTGCCTAGCTAACAGCCACATACAAGACCCAAAACAGCAGGCACCAACCACCCCGAAGCATTGATGGCTGGCACCACGCACCTTCACCCAATGCTATTTTGTCAGCAGTTATTGTAAGCAGCCACCATGAGCCAGCCTGTGCACAGCAGAGTGAAATAGAGCAGTGGGCCTGGGCCAGCCACTACCAGTTACTGCTGTGGTAGAGCCAGTCCCTGCTAGGTTCTCAGTGCTCCATGGCCCCATGGCTCCTCTCTCTCCCTGTGCCACCCATCTACACCACTGTAAAATAGTAGGGGAGCCCCATGGTGAATAATCCCTCCAAAATCCACAGACATATCTCTTTCCCAGACCAGGAAATGGCTAACAAAACCAGGGGAAGCAGTTCAGACACACATAGCTCAGCTGTTGTGGAAAAACATGGTTTGGTTTCTGTTGACAAAATCCCAGGACTGTTGAGCATTTCCTTGATATGATATGATGGGAGGCTTTTAGGCAGCCATGGACCTGCACATGTTGGTCTGCAGGGGCTGGCACTAAGAGTTTTGCTTTTTGCACACAAATGAGGAGAGCAAAGCACTTCACCTGTCACAGCATT
This sequence comes from Anthoscopus minutus, assembly GCA_013399455.1. NCBI lineage: Eukaryota > Metazoa > Chordata > Aves > Passeriformes > Paridae > Anthoscopus > Anthoscopus minutus. The sequence continues at coordinate 75,660 of VWYI01002248.1, forward strand.
TTTTGTGTGATTTTTACAAGTAGGTGTCTGGTTTTGACTTGTGTTTTGCCTTCCAGCACAGTGCACTGCAGAGGATCTCAGCTCCCACATCCTCACACAAACATGCATGCTACAGGGCTTCTCCTCCCAGATTTCCAGCAGGCTGAACAATGCCATACCACAACGCTGATCTCCAGGATTTTAGACTAAGTTCCTGGCAGCATCCAGGGAGAGAGCATGCTGAGTGGCAAGGGATGAATGACACAGATAAGTCAGGCAGGGCTGTTGCTGGAAATCTCTTGCTGTGTGAATGGGAAGGGGAAGAACAGGACAGAAGTGCAGAGGACATACTGCTTATAGGCACACGAGGAGAAATGCAGCATAGGCATCCCTGGATAACTTCAGAGATGGCTTATGGATCGGCAAGGTAAATTAACAAGGGTGTTTCTCAATTCTCTATGGATCTTACTGGGATAATTGTCAGAAACACTCCACCAGAAGACTGCTGTAATGCATAACAGAAGTACTGATTTTGATGTTCAGTCTGGTAAAAGTGCATCATCTCAAGTACATCATCATAACTTCATTTTGACTTCAATGAAGTATTGCATTTTCCATTAAATTACAACTTTTCCCAACATATATAAATACTAAGGCTGGGGGCAGGGAGCTGGTTTTATTTCATTTTCTTTTTTTGTTTTGTTTTGTTGTTGTTGTGGGTTTAGAGCTAGCC
>VWYI01002255.1:7779-23007 GCA_013399455.1 Anthoscopus minutus
CTTCTTTCTCCTCTTTGCTCTCAGAACCAGTCTTAAAGGTGCAAAACTTAATATGTAACATAAACAGAACACACGATTTGGGGATACAGGCATCATAAAGTCACCCCAGGACATTCTCCCAGCATGCATTGCTGTTGGAACCTCACTTTGTCTTGATGACCTTGCAGGTGCAGCAAAGCTGCTTTATGTGCCCCCAAACCATTTCTCCAGATTGAAAATGCCCCTCTGCCTCTCCGTAGGGCCTGTGCTACAGCCCCAGACCATTGTGGAGAGATAACGTTGACCTTCTTTGCTCCTCATGTGCACTACTGACTCACATGCTGCTTTCCAAGATACCAAGTCCTTTTCTGCAGAACTTTTCCCCACCCAGCTGGTCCACCGCCTGTCTTTCCCCTTGCATACAAGTGTAGATAAAGATCATAGAACACTTTGGGTTGGAACAGATCTTTAAAGGACTTCTAGTCCAGCCTCTGTGCCATGAGCAGAGATCTTCAACCAGATCACATTGCTCAGAGTTCTGTCCAATCTGATAATGAATGTTTCCAGGGATAGGGCATCTGCCAGCTCTCTGGGAAACTTGTGCCAGTGCTTCAGCATCCCCACTGCAAAAAAAAGTCTTCCTTATCTCTAAATCAACCCTCTCTTACTTTAAAACTCCTTGTTTAAGAAGTCCTGCTGAAAAGTTTGTCCTCATCTCTCTTGTAAGGACCCTTTAAGTGATGAAAGGCCACAGAAAGTCCTCCCTTTAGCCTCCTTGACTCCACTTGTCACTGATGCTCACTGGGACTCTGAGCCATTGACCGTTGCTCTCTGGATATGACTGTCCAGCCAATTCCTCATACACCAAACAGTCTGCTCATCAAATTAATTTTTCTCTGATTTAGAAAGAAGGATGTTATGGGCGACCATGTAAAATACTTAATAAATTAACTGACCATGACTGATAAATTATGTGATTGTATTAGATGGTAATTGAATTTCAAATGTATTTAGTGCAGTTATTTCATTGTTGTGAACTGTGCTACTGTTTGAAAATCCTGAAAAACAGAAATTCTTTTGTAGGTAGTCTGTGTCACAGGCTTTAGAGTTGCTTGCCATTTATATCAGGATTTCAGCAGCTGCTTGACTTTATCACCTCTCTGTACTAGGATAAGCTAAGCTGAATAGCAGCTGGTTCAGAAAGTAGTAGTAGTGCCTTCTGGGACGAGAAGAATGTCCACAGACTGACTGTTGGTACTGTGCCACAGAGCTCAAGAGTTTGTTGATACAGCCTTGTTTAGATGTCTAGAACCTCTAATTTCATTTTACTGCTATTCCTGAAAAATGTTCACGATTTTTCCATAGTTACTATATGCATATTCTGATCATTTGTGGAAGTATTTAATTAATATATTACTGTACAAAACTGTTTTCTTACTTTTTATCAGTAAATCCAGATCAGTTTCTACCCATTTTTGGGCTTTTTTTTTAAAAATTAATTTTATGTATTTTAAATGTATCTTCGTGCTCTAAAACAACCCTGGCAACTTCCTGGAACACTCACGTGCCTGCCAAAATTCAGGCAAGAATACCTATAAATTATTTTATCTGTCTTTGTATACCAGCTTCTCTATTTCATATAAAAATCAATGGCTGTAGTGGGTATTACATAACTGGCAGTACCCTTTAAAGAAAGTATCCTATAATGTATGCTTCAAGCAGTGATTAGCCTCATAAATTCGGGTTCACTGTACTTCTGTGTAATTATTGTTAAAGCCTTAGGATAGTAGTAGGGCATTAAACAGGCCATCTTCTTTTCTTTACATCTTCTTTTTCTTATTGTGTATCACTTCTGTGATTTCTGAGGAAAAAAAATGGTATTTAGATGTAATTAACCTAAAGAGCTTTTAAGAGATTACAAGTTGAGCTAGGCAAAATGGCATCAGCCCTTCATGTTTTATTAAAGACCTGCCTTGAATAGCTTGTACTGTCCCATGGCTTTAACAACTTAAATGTGAGATTCTTCATTTTCACTGGGTATAATCATGATTCTATTTCATGTTTTATGCAAGCAATGTCTTATGCAATCTTTTCAATTGAGCCTTGTGTTTAACTTATTAAAATTTAAGTTTTTCTTATGGGAAATGAGAAATTCAGGAAGAAAGTCAAGTAGCCTAAGTAATTTATGAAAGCAAATTTGAAGAGGAAATATTCAACATGAAACTGACAAGGTGTATGTGCTTATAGGAGGATTTACAGATATATATTTTCTTAAATAAAAACTATATAATGCTTATTGGAATACTATGAAGGCCTTAGAAGAACACTAGAACTGATGAGAAACTAAATTAAACATATTTTTTCGAGAAATACTTGGAAACACTTATTTTCAGTCTGCAACATTTGATATGACTATTCGGATAAGATGGGTGTAGCACCAGTAATTTTTTGTTTTTACAAGAAGAAACTGATAGTAATAGACCAGTATCTTTACTTGTGTTTTGGGAAAAGTTGGAACTTAAGTGTTTAGTTTTATTCGACCTCACCTTTCTTTTTTAAAAAAAGGGATTATGAAGACCACTGATGGTTATGCTTGCAGATGTAATTTACAGAACTTACTAAAACTTCTGCTACTCCTTATTCTCTGGTCATGGATATTTATTGACTATTACAGATAAAAAAAATACTTTTGCACTCTGCCTCAAACTGACATTTAGTGATTAAAAAGTTTCATGAAAAATCTTCCAGGATCAGTTATGTATCCTTCACCCTTATTACAGAATCAGGAACTCGGTTAAGGCAAGAAAGGGACCACTGGATCCAGTCCAGCCTCCATGTGCAAGCACGGTTATCCTAGAGCATATTGTTCAGGATTGTTCAGACATCCTGTGAATATCTGGTGAGGGAGACTCCACAACCTTTCTGGACAATCTGCAGTTCTCAGTCACCCACACAGTAAAGTTCTTATGTTCAGGTGGAAATTCTCTTCCTGTGCATCTGTTTCTGCCCTTTGCCTCTTTTCCTATTGCATGGTACCATGGAACAGAGCCTGGTCCATGCTCTGACCCTTCCCTGCATACACTGTCAGACATGGATGAAGTCCTCTCTCAGTTGTCTCTTCTTGAAGCTGAACATGCCCAGCTCCCTCAGCCTTTTGTCATGAGATGCTCCAGTCACTTTATCATCTTTTTTATCTGCTAGACCTGCTCCAGGAGCATCCTGTCGTCCTCAGAAGCCAGAACTGGATGCAGCACTGCCAGGGCTTAGTAGAACTGGTGCAGGATCCCCTCCCTTGACGTGCTGGCGGTGCCCTTCCTAATGCAGCCCAGGATCACTTCAGGGCCCCAAAAGCACTTCTGACTCATGGACAGCCTATTGTCCACTCCCAAGTCCTCTTCAGAGCTGCATTCCAGCAGCTTAGTGTAACTGTCCTGATGCCTGGGGTTTTCTTCCTCATTTGTAGAACCCTGCATTTGCCTTTGTTGAATTTCAGACGATTCCTCTTTGCCTAGCTGTTGAGATCCTTCTGAAGGGCTGCACAGCTCTCAGGGGTGTCAGCCACTCATCACAGCTTTTTGTCATCAGGAAACCTGCTGAGTTGTGCACTCCATCCCTTCATCCAAGTTAAACAACAGCAGGCCCAGTACTGAATTCTGCAAGACTTTACTGACAGGCTTCCAGTAAGAGCCTGTGTAATCATGGCCCTTTGAGAATTGCCGTTCATCCAGTTCTCAGTCTGCATCACTGTCCACTTGTCCACCCTGCAAGTCCTGAGTCTGATTATGCGAATATCATGGGACACAGTGCCAAAAGCCTTGGTGAAGTCCAAGCAGACAACATCCACCACACTCAGTTCATCCAGACAGTATTAAAAATAACTGATGCTGTCTTTGGAATTCTGGGGTAGGAGTTGGTATTGATATGGCAAGTGCAATGTCTTCTTTGTCTATATTTTTATAGTACTTACTTTCTGTTTATATATCATTTGTTCTATATCTGGAAATTAATATATATAGAAATTGTTTAGGGCTACATTTATTAGAGCTTGGTTTGTGTTTTCTAGTAAATTGTAGTTAGTATTTAAATGTAATTGGAGTTCCATAATGATTAAAAAAAACCCCAAAACAACAGAACAACCAAGCCCCAAAACAAAACGTGATACATGTAAGTAGAGAACTATACAACATTTAAATAGTTACCTTTCTGTGAATATGTTATATCCTCTGACTCAGATATATGTGTTGCAATACCCAAGTGTAGTATCAGATTATTTGAATGAGATTGTTAAAACATCTAGGAAAGAACTAGGTATGTAATTAGTTGCTGTCCCATAATTGTTATGTCATTCCATAGCAATCACTTGGCGCTTTAATCATTGGAATCTCTGAGCTGATCATGTACAAACTGGTACAGAAGAGAAAGGGTTCATTGTTCCAGTGCTCATCAAGTATTTGGCAGTCTTGTTTTGCTTTGGGTGATATGGTAGTATGCCCCTTGACTAGCTTATTATTACTGTGCTAACTGCAGTCATTTGTTCATGCACTCTGTAGAGTCAAAATCAAAAGTCTTTTGAGCACAAAAGCTTAGGAGTGATATATCCTTAGCCCCAAAAGTGAAGGTGATGATTCAGGTCTGCGTAGAAAGAGAACCTGATAGTTCTTTGACAAGCAAGATAAGAAGCTGCCTCCCTCTGTGTCTGCTAAAAATAGTGGTGTCATGTATTGGTAAGAGGAAACTTTGGTCTGCCACAGAAAGTGTACCAAAGTTTCATTGTGCTTAGGGCTTTTAGTGCCAGGAGAATGAATTGATCCTTTTACTATGAATTCACTTTCCAAACAACCTTTAGCAAGATACTCCTGTACTGGTCATTGTTGTTGCTGTCTGAAGATGCTGCATGTGAGACATTTATACTTTCATTAGGTAACACCATGCATAATCATTGTAGGGAGTGTGAAAAAGTAAGAACAGTGAGGGGGGTTTGTTTAATGGAAAGGTGATCAGCCAAGAGCTTTATGATTGCTGGGAGATTGTCGTAATAGGGACATATATTCACTTAGAGATTCGAATACTGTTCTGCCTGATAGAAGCTTAAGCTCCCTCATCTGAAGTAACAATCTTGTTTTTTCTGCTTGCGTGTGACTGCAAGTCAGAAAATAGCTTTAAAAGAAGTACATGAGTAATCACATCCTTTATTTGGTTACTAAAACCTTGCTAGTCTCATTTGGATATATTCAAGTGATTAATTTGAGCATATGCAGAAATACTTTGTAGAATTGACTCTTAAATTGGTAGACTGGAAGAAGGAGTTATAGTCTCTTTTTTTTCTGCAGTATTTCATCTTTGAAAAAATAGATTTGAATGAAAATGCTATTGTGAGAAGTATGTACAAATTAACTTTTATTCCATCACTGAACTAATTTAAGAAAGAGGATCACTGATGTTAATTTAAGCACTTTACAAAGCTTTATTCTAGGACAGAACTTCTTTACAGTGATAAGCAAGTGATTGTGGACTATCTGTACTGACGTTTACAGTGATTGAAGTTACATTGCTTGTGAGCCCATTAAAACCCAGTTAAACAAACTGAATTTTAGTCTGTAGAGACAAAGGATGCATGTTGGTGCTACAAGATCCCGACATACGTGCTTCCTCAGGCCTCAATCTTATGGCAACACTTTTTCCCAATTCTCTGCATTATCTTACTTCTGTTTTCCCACTTCATCATGTGCTAATCTATCAACTCTATAATAACATCAAAAATTCTGTTTTGTTAGCAGTGGTTCTGGGTTATTTCTGTTAATCTCAGTGCCAAGTGGTATTGGAATGGAGAAGATTTTCTTCAGAATTTTCTTATTTTTCAAAAACTTTTTTAAAAAAGTTATGTTGATACAATATTTATGAATTTGATTTAATTAAAACATAGAGATCTTATCTTAGACTTATCTGTTATACAGATAGCAGATATTTACTGCACAAATATTTGTTTTTATTTCATAGTACTGGTGGGAAAATGACTGAAGCTAGTGCAGTATGCCAATTGTCACCTTAAAATGTGTGCATTTTCATACAATACAATCATAGCTCAAAGGATTATAGTCACCTGACTTTCATGGATGCAGTCAAGCCATACTGCTGTTGGTATGTTTTCTTCACCAGCTGCTTCTTGGAGCTGTGACACCTCCAGAGTGTGGGGTTTTTCAGGGCCTTGGAGGGCAGTTGAGGCACTGCTCGACTGGACTTTGGCCAGCAGCACCTCGATAGTCTCCAGGCTTCCCAGCAGTGGAACATATGCCTGCGGAGGTGCATCTGCTCATGTGAGCTGGACCTTTAATGAAACCTGATAAAATTTAGCAACTTAATTGGAAACACATGTTGGAAGTTTTAGTGTTGCTTCTCAATACAAAGCCAAAAAGTTTCTAAGTTTCTGTATGGTAAAAAGTGGCCTGGAAGTATGTGACACATAATTACAGAGAACCTTCCAAATAAGAAAAAAAAGTATTCTACCGTGATCTTAGTGTTCCTTGAATGAACAAAAACTATCATTTTTTTTGTTTAATATTGCATTTTCTTTACAGAGTACTGTGTACTAATGTAGTCTGTCTACATATGTTTCATTTAGCCATCACACTGTCTCATTTTTAATTCTTTAAAACACAGCAAACTAAAATGAAACTACTGATGTATAGCTTTCCTTTGGCTTGGGTTTTGTTTTTTTCAAATTTCAAAAAAGCAGTAACTGCAATTAATGAACAGTTAATTACCTATTAAATGTAGAGGTAAAAGGAGTAAACAAATTGTAATAAACATTTTAAGAAACACTTGCCCAGTATTTTGTGGACCAAGATTGTCTCTTGATAGTATTTAAACAGACTTGCAAAAAAGATATGGAGCACTTGGAAGTTTAAAACACAACTTGCCTATAATTCTGGAAATGAATACAGATTTAGCTCATTAAAAACCTCTTAAATCTGTCCTGCTGCTCTAATAAAGTGGGAGGGAAAATTCCCAGAAAAGAGAGGGAATGAATCATTGACTGCAAAGACAAAAGTGTAACTTCTAACTTTGCCCATGAAGTTGTGACACAGCTTATAAGAAAGGTACGGTTGTCAAGAATTATAAAAATAAATAGAAATATTTGTTATTACTAAAATTCTAGATACTCTATTAACTTACCATGAGATGGTGATGTTAAATCTGCTCTAGAAGGATCATATAGCTACAACACAATTTTATTCTAGTCTAAATAAATGTTTCTTTTATTTTCTTAGTAAAAAATCTTCCTGACGCTGGATACAGTGACATAAAAATAAAGTAACAAGTTTTCTAAGTACCACTACTTAGAACTTTGTTAAGGCTCTTTCTGTCTGCAAGCTGGAAAATACTTGGAGAAGAGGCTTATGCAGAGCTTTTAGAGATTTTAAGTAGGTTTCTAAGGCCCTCTAGGACATTTAATATAGATATAAATACTTAGATATAAATACTTAGACATAGATATAAATACTTAAAGGATTTGGAGCACATTGTTTCTTCCCTCTCATTGCTTCTTACGCAGTGTTATTTTACCTTTTTTAGTTTAGAAGAAAACCTTTACCTTTCCAAGAAGCTTTTAGTAAAATAACATTCATCTTATTTTATATTCAGACAGGGAAAGGAGATATGCCAAAGGAAAAGAGTCTGTCTAGAGGCATTCTGAACTCACATCTGTGCTCACAGTGCTGAGTTGCTGACTTTTGGCTCAGATTAACTTGTACAATTAAGGATGAAAAGTTAATGCTGAAAAAGATTCACCCACACATATATTTTTATCTGTGACAAAAGTATTTGCAGGGGAAAAGTCTGTTCACAAAAAATGGACACCTGCTAAATGCATAATTAGAGATACTTGGCCTGAAACCGTTGCACATTCATTGTGTATTTCAGCATTTCAGTCCCTCATAGGTGTCACCAAAACCTGTAAAGATCTAGAGGAACTTCCAGCAGTTACTTTGTACCCAGAGAAACCTGAGCTCTTTATTCAGTGATTTTGAAATGATGAGCAAAGATAAGGCAGTGCTGCCAAGTGCATGTGCTCTGGTCTGATCTGCTTTCTGGATCTGCCAGCTGCAGACCAGCTGTGCTGGCCTGGGTGGTGCTAGAGCTGCAGGCAACCCTGCAGACGGTCTTTGTGCAGACTGGCAGCAGTAGGGGGAGCTCAGATGAATGAAATCTGTTCTTCTCTGACCTCTTTTGAAGGAGTAAGGATGGCAAACTGGGCCCTGGTGACAGCCTCGCTTGGCATCCGTATGACAAACCAGAAATTATATCTGATTTCAGTGAGTACTGAATAAATCTGTTCTGAGGTTTTTCTAGAGAGCCAGACAGAGTGACTCTGTCCAGTGCTACCAGCACTGGTGTTCTAGTTAGGTGCTAGTAGCACTGCTACACTTAGTATTGTATCCCAGTCTATGTCTGTATATCTGATGCTGTCTTTATGATTTCCATGGAAAAAGTTATGGTTTAGCTTGCCTTTATGATTAGATAGGGTTTGCTAAAATCTGGTTTCAAAATTCTGTGTTTGAAAATAGAGAATTTTGTGCATATCAGCTCTTAAGCTGAATGTTCTCCTCTCTTCCCTGCCATCAGTACATTACTAACAGAGGATGATAGGAAAGGAGGGGATGAGAGACAGAGGAGACCTGTAGGCCCAGCTTCATAACTGTAAATCCCATGAAGCACAGGCATAAGGATAAAAAGGATTGGAACAAATCAGGTTATTTACTGATGTTACCAGGTTAAGCGTAATCATCTACTGCCTCCAGAAGGTATTATAAGGGTCTAATAATTTCCTTGTATTAGTCCCTCTCTTAATTTTTTTACTCTAATAGTAATGCACTTAGTCTATATTAAGTTGATTTTGTAGTTTATCTTTTCTTTATGCTTTTTATAACTGAAATTCATATGTCTTAGTTCTTCCTCTACATAGTTCACATGCCGCTCCCACAGTGGAGATCAGCAGTGATAGAGGTCAAAATTAGACCCATCAGTGCAACTTATAAATGGCTCAAGCACAGCTAGAAGTGTTTTGCAGGGCTATCATGTGGTTCATAATTTTTATGTGATGTTTGCCCTGAATTATGTCTTTCCAGGAACATGTACAACACACACACACAAAAAAAAATTATGCCTTGAGCTGCCTCCCCGTATTCACAGTTTCTTTGGAAACAAGAAAGAGAAACAACCATATCTTTGTTGGTATATTGCACCAAGTATTTTTACACACACTTGGGAACTTGTGTGGTATCTGTACCTTCGAAAAGCTATGATTTTGACTCATGTTGCCCTTGTATTAGGTGCAGGCTATGAGCTTTCCTGTCATCTTTTCTGCATTTGTAATTGACCTTAGGCATCTCATGCCATGATGGCTTTTCTTACGCTTGTCCTGCTGTTGCTCATATATCCTTTCTCTCTTGCCTTCCAACACAGTAGTGTTTTCTGCTTGCTTTCTTTAAATTAGGTGTGTAGATACGGCCTGTAAAGTTTTGTGCTGTTATGTTAACCCCAGAAGTTTCTACTCTTTGGATATTTCATAGCTGGTTAGTGTTTTTAGATAAGGAGATTTTGTTGAGTAGTAATTTAAGTAAGCTTCTCTAATTTGAACCTTCACATATTGAAATCTGGTTTCTGTTTGTATATTTTTCCAGCTTCTTACTGCACTTTGACACTTATTGCAGTTTTTCACACTAAGAATTCTTCCCTTGTCTGATGTTCTCTTTATCCTTTTCAATGGCACTCTTCTTCAAACTGCATTTTGTAACTTGCATAATTAAAAAATAGTACAGCTTTCCTCTTCACTTACTCTATTTTTATTGTTCCACTCAATCACCTGTATCACTGTAGATTTTCTGGTTTTTGCTTTTTGGAAAAACTCATCTAAGTATCTTGATATTGCAGATATTTTGACCATTGATAGCTGTCCCAGTGGTCCTCACTTGGTCAGTTGCATAGTGAGTATGTGACATGACCAGATTTCTGTTTAGGTTGCATTAGTGTGCTTGTGAATTTGACAAAACTCTTCCAGCAAACCTGAGCTGAGACATCTGGAAAAAGGAACTGTAAAATGTGGTTAAAAATATGGATTTTTAGTGGCTGGTACAAATGAAACTTATATTAATCTACGCAGTACTGACTGGTATTTTAGGATATTTTAATGACTCTGTGTTGCTCCGTTTGTTTGTGACTTTGACTAAGTTATGTGAAAAAATGATCATTTACATGCATTGGTGCCTGATTCTCTTGCCTTAATCAGACTACTCAAACAAGCATGACAGACATTTCATGCTTTTGAGAATTGTGGATGTAGATCTAACACAGTCTTAAAATTTCTCAACAAATTTGATGAAGTCTCCCTGGTAACTTTGATCACTTGGAAAAGCTGTGGGTGGAAAACCAGTTTTGGAATCTTAGTTTTCCTTAAAGGATTTCTAAAAGAGTTGCAGTACCTAATCTAGCTTGAGTGAGTAGTGTTCTTACAAGAACAGTCATGGCCTAAGCTTTGTTTACATTTCCAGTACCACAACTGAGACCCATTCTTTGTTGTCTTGCTTCCAGAGTGAATGAAGGCTGTGTGTTAGTTGGAAACCCATGTAACTTCTTCATTTTTGAGTTTGAATGCCAGTTTCTCACAGTGAGGTAGCATTGTTGCTAGTTTTGAAAAAAAATTCTACTTTTTCAGTAATTCTGACTTTTTCAACCAAAGTCAGTCTCTATGCTTGAGTAATCTTAACAAACAAGAAGAATGCTAGAGCCTGAAATTCTGCAGGTTGATTAAATTTTTATGAAAGATTCTATTCTAGTCATCTCTTTGAGTATGTGCTAAATTACAACATGCGACAGAAGGTACTGTCTTCTCTACTACTAAAAAATGGACTACTCAAAAGAAATATTGGCCAAAACTAGGTAGAGTCATTAAAGGAAAGGGTGGCAACTCAATGGATGCAGTCTTTCTTTTGACACAGGTGACTAAAAGCATTAGTTGTGTGATATATGGATGTGATTCATAAATTGTATTTGTATCAAGTGATACTAAATTGTAATTGTATCAATATTTTGGGAAAATTATTGATAAACTATACCCAATTAGTGTTATGAAGCAGATGGATTTCTTTGTAAATGATGTATGTGAGAAACAGGATACTGGAATTGGACTTGGCCTAGGGATGGACAAAGTCAGGAAACCTCCCAAACCAAAGTTGGCATCAAGATGGAACTGGGACAACTCCCAGAGCAAGACAGACCTTGAGAAGGGGAAGTTGGGACAACTCTAGCTGGAGAGCCTAAAATAATGGTCTTATCTTTGTAATAAATAAGGTTTAATTGGAACATAGTACTTACTATGCACCAAGCTTATGCACACGTGCCACCTGCCAGGTGGTCCGGAGGACAGCTGAAAAAACCTCGGCCTTCATCCAAAAGACCCCCAAATAGTACAGAAAACCCCTTAGCAACAGTGAGAGCATGCACTGTATAGTATAGTGACATAGATATTAGGAACTGAAAGCGGGAGGAGATTTATAAAGAAATATTGATGAATATGTATTAGCATACAGTATATAAGTGTCTGTAATCCTTTGTTTGTCACATGTGAGGTAGGGGAGAATCCCAGCCATGTACTCCAGCTGGTTTTGTTTATGCTTTATCTGAACCACCATCAGATGATTTACTTTGTTATATTGGATTGTAATCTTTTGTATAAAATAGTTTTGTATCTATTTTATATTGGATTGTAATATTCTATATAAAATCACTACTTAATTAAAAATTGTTTTTAAATTTTAAGTTGATGATTTATTGAATTAGACAAATGGGACTTCATTTATAACAGTTGGAATAGGTAATTTACCAAAGGAAATCAAATACTCTGATTAAATTTTTCTTTTTACTTTTTTACAAAGCCATACTTATGCCAAATTTATCAGCCTCTATGGTGATATCCCAGTCTGATTTTTTTTCAGAAACTGGGTTGTACCTCAGATTGCATATTGGAAAAAAATAGGCCTGCATGTCTGTGGTTGACAGGCAGTCTTGTAATGCACGATACATTTTGTTTTGCTACCAACTCCTAAAATTCTTCCAGCTCATGCTTTTTCCAGCTCCAGATGGCAACAGCTTTGTGACATTCCTCTGAAAACTGATAAATTTCACGTGGATTCTAGAGGATCAGTGCCTAAGTGGATTCTAACTGGTTGCAGATCTAGTTCACAGTTAAAGTATTCGTTGCACAGCAAACACCACAAATTATAGGTGTTGTGTAGTGGAAAATAAGTCCTGTCTTCATAATTCATTTTATCAGTAAGTGTATTCTTTCAAAATAGCTTCTAGTTTTATAATAAAGAAAAGATGTAAGCAATCCAGAAAACCTCTTCGGATTAATTGCTTCCATCTTGTAAGTTATCAGATAGGGACATCTTTTTTAAATTATACTAATTAAACATGGATGCAACAGTTATTGTTGTGATAGTATTGGTCTGGCATTATTTGATTATGTGTTTTTTGTAAATAATCTTGGTATGTTTTGTCCCTTATATAATATATAATTGAAAAGTGTTTTTTCTGAATGCGTGACTTCATATTCTGAAGCCTGTTGCTGGAATGATCATCAGCTGTGCACTGAAGTGTCTCCCTGTTGCTTCTTTTAACAAATGATGTAAGAGATCAACATCTCATTAAATTTTAAAAGTGCATTGGAATAAAATGTTGCTATGGAGCTCACGACTTTCAGCTGTGCTTTTTAGACTTTTTTTGCATTTGAAATTTTGAGTGAGATGTCAACCACCAGAAGATTTTTCTTTTTTTGTAGCTTCAGAGCAGCTTGTGATAAGTTGATGAACTAAAATCAGTGGAGTGTTAACCATTTCCATTTCAATTTATTTTCCACTGCTTCTGATTTTATAATAAAGCTTTGACAAAGCCAGTTTGACTGCAAATGTCCAGAATTTTTGAGCTGTGTATCTACAATTGTTCCTGGAAATTTTCTGCTACATGTTACCCCAAAAAATGATTGAGAGAAACATCAGTTTTTGCTAAGGCATATTTATTTTTATTTTTACTCTTTCAATGTACTGCAAAACATTAAGTCCTGCTGGCTTTACTGAAACCTACAGGAATTTAAAGCACTCTTTGGAAGTTTTGTAATCTGGACATTGCAGTTTGATAGCTGGAACTCTATGCATGCTTTAAATATTTTTTCAGCACAGAAGGATTTTAAACAGTTGTCACGTTTATCAAACGTGATTGTTTAGCAAAACAATCTGCTTATTGCTCTTCGCTCTATAATCTGAGTTTGATTCTGTCATTACTTGATTGTGAAATGTGCGTGCAAAGCAGAAAATAAATATGTTTGTTTATAACTGCAGTTTCCAATATATAATTTCTCATTGTGTCTTCTTTCTGTGTCGGATACTGTGAAAAGCAGCAAATGAGAAAAGCAAAGCTTGGATAAATTTAGAATGGTAGGTGAAGAAAATTGAGACTCATATTCGTCTTTGCCTCTTGATTTTCTTCAGCCACTCAACAGAGGGAATTATCCTGCTGTACTCGCTGTTGATGAGGCCTCACCTGAAGCACTGAGAGCAGTGCTGGGCCTCACATTTTAGGAAGGATATGAAGGCACTGGGATGCACCCAGAGGAGGGCAGTGGAGCTGGTGGAAGGGCTGGAAGGGCTGTCCTGTGAGGGGCAACTAAGGAGTCTGGATTTGTCCATTTTGGAGAAAAGAAGGCTGAGGGGTGACCTCATTGCTCTATGCAGCTTCCTGGGGAGAGGAGATGGAGAGAGAGGTGCTGATCTCTTCTCTCTGGGATGCCATAATTCAGAGCATTACTGAAGATGTGAAACAGGACCCAGTATTGGCCCATGGAGCATACTGCTAGTAGACTTTGTGCTGATCACCATCACTCCTTGGACATGTTGGGGGCTTTCTCCTGTCACTTTTCAGTCCATTTCACTATCTGCTCATCCAGCCTGTGCTTCACCAGCCTCTCTATGAGCATCTTACAAAAAGCGATGTTGAAAGCCTTAGAGACGTCAAGGGTAGACAATGTCCGCTGCTTTCTCTTCATCTACCAAGCCAGTCATTTCATCATAGACAGTGATAAAGCTGGTCAAGCATGACTTGCCCCTGATGAATCCATGCTAGCTGTTCTTGATGATTTTATTCTCCCTCCTATGCTTGCTGATGGTTTCCAGAATTAGCTGATGCATTACCTTCTCATGGATCAAGGTGAGGCTGACTAGCCTGCGATGCGCTGGATCACCTTTCTTGTCCTTCTGTAACACAGCATAATTTGCTTTTCCTTAGTTCTCACAGTTCTCACAGTTACTATGATATTTCAGAAATCACTGACAGAGGCTTTGCAGTGCCATTTTGCCAGCTCTCTGAGCACTTAAGTGCATCCCATCAACACCCCTTTATTTATTTGTGTTTAGTTTTAGTACTCTTAAGAAGCTTCCACCACAGTTTTACCCTGTTCTCTCAGAGCTGGGAATCATCAAGGCCTGCTAATGGAAACTGAGGAGAAGGCAGCATTCAGTACCTAAGCCTCTTTCGCATTCTGTGTCCCCTGCTTCATTTAGCAGAAGGTGTAGATCTTTCCCACCCTTTCCTTTGTTCTCTGTGTACTTAGAGAAACCCTTTCTGTTGTCTTGGACATCCTTAACTGGTCTCAGCTCCATTTTGGCATTGACTTTTCTGTTTTTCTCCATAGCTGGACAAAATCTTCAGCCTCCTAGGTTATTGGAGAAGATAAAATAGAGAAACCTTATAAATATGATTGTTTAGCAAAAGATTCTGAAAATATGAAACCTATACTCAAAATAGAAATGCAGGTTAGCTTTGAGATTTAGGATGCTGTGTTAGTTACTATATAACCCAAGAACAATAGCCTAGCCAGCTGATGGAGAATCCTTTTGATTAAACGATACTCTTCTGCTGACAGAGGATCCAAACGTCGAAACAGAGATAAAAGTCAGTTTTGAGATATAAGGGACCAATGTAAATTGGCAAAAGCTTGGCCAGAAGAAGAAGAATCTGAGGAATGTAATACAATATGATAATGGAGTCACTACTGTAGGCTATATGTAAAACCCTTTGGATTTCGTATCATAAGTTAGTTGGTTAGTGTAAACTAGAATATTCATTATAGAAAGAGATATAATGTATTGTAACAAGAATGTCGGGCTCTTTGGCAGGCCTTTCTTGGCCCTCTCTTAATCT
>VWYI01002260.1:0-26373 GCA_013399455.1 Anthoscopus minutus
CTTCTAGTTCTAACCTCATGTTTCACCACTACCAAAAGAAACAGTGCCGAGCCTGGGATCGACACAGTGAACAGAGCATGTGTCTCTCTCGCCTCACAAGCCCTCCTCTGTTCACAAACTCCGGTTTTTCAAAGTGTCCTTTTATACAGTTTTTCTGCCCTTAGGCTGTCTTGACGTTATCTCACTTCTTTGGACTTGGAAATACATTCCCGGTTGTCATCTCTGTTTCCTGGTCTGGCTGAAAGGATTTCTGATGAGAGGAGAAATGTTTAATGCAATTTTTGGGAAGTTGGTATTGAGATTCAAATGTCTGATGACTCCGTTATCTTATAGTGGTTCTGTTTCAGGCGTTCATGGTGATCATTAGTTCAGGCCATCTCCTCTAGGAACAATTCTCCACTCGTTCTTCAAATGTAAATGGGCCTTTTCCTCAGCCTTGGTTTCTGTGTTGAAATTCCTGGTACAAGCTATACTTCAAATTCCCATGTGTTATAATTTTTCAAATACAAGAAAATCCTATACTATCAAGAATGCCTAAAATATAGTTTATTTGCATAAATTACACATACCTATATATTACAATTGCCTTGTCTCATCGATAAAGACTATGGAAAATGTATGATTGTTGTGGGGCTACATCTGCCCCTTTGGCTAGATGATATAGTGATCAGATTTTCTGATATGTACCATGCTTTGAGGGAGTAGTTAAGTACATCTTTCATCTTTTGTAAAATAACTGTAACATCCCAGGTATCCCCCCCGAAGTGGTGGCTTCGTTTATGAGGTCTGAATCATCTGTGTTCTGATTCTGATCTGTACTGAAACGATTTGTCTGTTTTCTCCTATAGCAGTCAAATCACACTTGGCAGCTATGTAAACTTCCTGAGCCTGCTCCAACTTTATACTCATTAAGTAGGAACAAACGGGGGTGAATTTGAACAAAATTTCAAATTTGAAAAATACACAGATGCCTTGAAAATACATGAAAAGTATATTCACTTTCAAACATACATGCGCCTGTCTACCAGGTATGGCAGAAAAATGTTGCTACTGCTCTGTAGTCTCTTCTCTCGAGGCAAGGAGAGTGCACATGAGTGTGGACATGAGTGTCACAAAACACAAGGTGGATCTCCTGCTCTACTCCTGAGCAAAAGAAAAACTCAGAGGAGCAAGTGTCCTGTGGGGAACACAAATGGAACACAAATAGGGCTGTAGCTCCACTACTTTTCAGTCTTCTGTACAATGTAAATGTTAAATTTAGTGTCACTTTCTGAGATTTCTGAATATTTTTTCTCCTCTTTTTTTTGCTTGTTACTGGATGGTTAACATCTTATTAATCCAGTTATTTTTTAATAGCAATTATATTCTATTTTTTTTTGCTACAGCAAATGATATTCAACTTGGACATATTAAAATAATAAATTACCTGGAAGTGTAAAAGTTACTATAATTCTCTGACAGTGTAAGATTTGTGCTGTTAATATATGCCTTATTTTCATTGCCATCTTCTTTTACCTTAACAATGAAAACTACATGAGAAAAAAACATATAGGGGAGACAAAGACTTGAAAGTGGGAATATTGAGAATGAAGCTCAAAAATTAGTACAGTAAGATTTACTGTTGAACTTTACAGAAAAAAAATCAGCTTCTCTTTAAGGGAGTCGAAATTTTCTTTTTTTTTTGAAGACTGGATAGAGAGTTGATAGAGATGAAAGATATCAATGGGTTCTGCAACTATGGCCTAGAAATAAGCTCCATCTCAATGTAATGTGATACATGAATATTGAGGAGTGAATAAAGAACAATAAAGTTACATCAATGAAAGGACAACTGGAAAACAAGGATAGCAGCAAACTTTTTAATGTAGGAAAAATTTGTCTGCCTAAGGAAGGATTGCTTTTTGGTGTCAACCTGTCGCCTTCTGATTTGAAGGCAAGACGACCTGGTTCAGAGAACAGCACGGTGCCTCGGTTCTGTCCGAGTCACTCGGTCCAAAGACACACTGACACCAATGTGGTGGATGGTCAAATGGCGTTTATTACCTTACCTCGTGGAACTAAATAGTCAAGGGGTACTTCGCTACGTTGGAGGGGGGATGGTAAAACCAGATAGGGTTAGCGAGGATGGAAAACTACTGGGATTAGGAGGGGTTACATGCCATTGGGGGTGATGCATATCTCAGGTGAGGGGGGAAGGGGTCCTACTGCTTTCCGCCACATCCTGAGATCTTCTGCTGTCGCCTGCTCCTATCTACCACACAACCAAATTTTCATTGTATGATGGTCCAAGGAATGTTGTCCTTTCTAATCACATAGAGAATGAATGGTCTAATATTTAAATAAGACAGTCAAACCAATTGCGTGATTAGGCTTTCCTTTTAAGGATTAAAAAAAATATATATTATAAACATTAATTTTAGTATTTTAAAAGATTTTCCCAGATGTAAGATATAATTGTCAGTATCATTAAGATTGGTATATCTGTTAGCTATTGGAAAACAAACAAAAGAAGAAATGAGGATAAGTTTATTATTGTATCTTTTGAGATAAGTGAAGAGGTTACCTAAGAATACTTTAATTCATTGAGGAGGTTGTGTGCAGCCTTATTGCAGAATATACAATAAGTTCTAAGGAGATGAGGGTTAAGATTTAAGATGGTTGAAGCAATAAAATCTATGCCTCTGATTTGATATTGGACTGTGGAGTACATTTTACAACATCCAAGACCCAACAGAAAAATATCTGTCAGATAAGTAGCAGTTTGATTACTAAGCATTTGGGTCCATTCACACCGTGTTAATAAGTTTTGTTTTGCATTCATATACCATATCAATCTTTGTAAGCATTTTAGTATCTGATTTTAGTATCTGCCAAAGTGATATTTATATGAAAACTGAAGTATTTGGTTGTAGTGGCTTGTCTGATCAGGAATGATAACTTTATCTCCTGCAGACTGAATTAACTAAAAGAGGCCTTCAAGCAACTCTCTTGGTAAAAGCTTCAGAAACAGGAGAATTACTTGTGAATTTTCACCCTCAAATATTAACTTTAAACAGAGAGACGGATTTTATGGCTCACATGTGCCTTGAAATTCCACCATTTGCAAGTGTTATTCAACAGCAGAGAGACTGGAACAAGACAATTGTCAACAATTTGCACGTGCGTTTACTTGAGTTATTTTACATATGTGTACTGTACATTAAGATGCCTTAGTGCTAGACATGGAAGAGGATAAATGAAGATCAATGATTATGCACTAAGAAGACGTTTGCAAATCTGTTTTCTTATTTGTTTGACTGTCTTGTGGCACTTAAAATTTTTTCTTGGTTTTATGTTTTCTGTGAAGTTAATTCACAAATGCATGGATTTGGGGAAGCTCTGCAGAGTCTGGGACAGAGAGAAGAATAGGGAGGAAAGGAGGCTTACAAAATAACTTGTGCTGTTGCTTACTTTCTAAAAGATATGCGATTTATCTGTCATTCAATAATGAAGTCAATATTGGGCAGGATTTTTTTTTGAGAGGATACCTGGAAGGGAGGAACAGGTGGTCTTTTAAGAAGTGCAAAGCATGCAGCAAGTATAAGGTTTTTTTCCAGCACTGGTATTTTATACAGATGTTTGTGGAATAGTTTAAAAAGAGAAGCTGAATCTTCCCTTTCTCACGTCTTTCAAGTCCCTTAGATCATTTTATCTGCCTACAAACAAGGCAACAAAAATTTTATCTGCCTACAAGACAAGATTCTCAATGACTCGAGATGGGAATTCAAAAATAGGTGTCCAGAAACTTACAGCTTTAAAGGACTACTTGATGCTTAAATGAAAAAAACCCAACAAACATAAGTCATAAAGTCTTTATGACTTTAAGTCATAATGTTATTGCCAAGTGTGAAACTAGAACAGCAGGTTGAAGAGGCATTAGAAAGAAAGTAGTATAATAAAGTTCTGGTAAGGCTGATCTTATTAAAATTGCTGGAAAGTTCATTTAGATGTCTCCTTGGGCTTTTTGTCTTCTGTAACACTGATTTACAGACTGAAATTTGCAAGATTTTTCTGTTATGTGGTTTAAGCCCGGTAGGCAACCAAGAACTGTGCAGTTGCTCCCTCACTCCTGTCCTTGTAATGGGGGAGAGAATCTGAGCGTTAAAATATATAAGTTGAGATAAAGACAACTTAATAGAGAAGGCAAAAAGGATGCATGCAGGAGATAAAAATAAGGGATCATTCTGGTAAAACTAGGTAGTATCACAGCTACTTGGGAAGAAAAACACCACAGCTCTGATTGTCCCACTCCATCTTTCTTCCAGCTTTCATTTTTTAGCATGATTCATTTTTAAGCAATCTCATAGGTATGAGATCCCATTAATCACTTGAGGTCCTGGCTATGTTCCTTCCCAGCATCTTGTCACCAGCAGAGTAGTGTGAGAAGTAGAAAAGGACTCAATGCTGTACAAGCACTGTTTAGCAATACCTAAAATATCAGTGTGTTAGTAATACACACTGTGTATAGTTGTGGTCACAAATCTAAAACATGGGATTATGTGAGCCATTGAGAAAGAAATTAACTCCATCACACCACCAGTGCAGAAATTTATTTCTGTGTGAAGTACTACTACACACAACAAATATATATTGTTGGAGAAGCTAAAATTGAGAAATCATATAAATATAATATTTCAGCAAAAAATTCTGAGAATATGAAACCTCTGGCCAAAATAGAAATGAAAGTCAGTTTTGAGATGTAAGCCATTGATGTCAATTGGCAAAAACCAGGCCAGACAAGAATCTGAAGAATGTAAATTCAGATAAGATAATGGAGTCACTCCTATAGGCTGTATGTAAAATTCCCTGGTTCTCGTGTTAGGCCTTGGTTGGTTAATGTAAACTAGAATATTCATTATAGAAAAGGATATAATGTGTTGTAAGAAGGACCTTGGTCTCTTTTTGCTAGCCCTCTCTGGCCTTTTCCTATCTCTTCCTTCTCCTCAACCTCCCCACTACCTCCATGCTCTCATGCTCAACCCCTCCTTTCCCCTCTGTCTCTGAGCATGTTGTAGGCTGAAGCTGTAGCCTCAAACGGAGCTCTGTCTTGTTAACAATAAACCATCTTTCCCCTGAGATGCCTAGTGTGACTAGAGAGCCTGAATAATCCCTAAGAAGAGACTCATGCAACTGCAACAGCAACCACCACAGATACCTGGCTCTCTAACTCCGACTATATATATAGCAGCAAATATAACAAATATATATACAACAAATATATATAGAGATATAAAGAGCAACAAATAGTGAACTTCTGCCAAAAATAATGAAAACTTTTTCCAAGCAATTAATTATGACATCTGAAGAATTTCAGTAATGTGCATATAAATGAATTTTCTTAGTTTAAGTAATCATAAATACCTGTACATGAAGGGGTTCAAATCAGTGTATATTAACTAATGTTTTCATTCGCTATTTATTTCAGGTGATGTTGGCAGAATACAAAAGAATTAAATTGAAAATACAGCACCCTTTTGAACAACTGATGGCTCCTCGATTAGTAAATGTAGAGGATGCTATCCAGCCAGGCCTAATGTTATTGAACTGGAATCTTTCATCATTGAGAAATATGTTAATACAGTTTTTTCTAAGCTAGGTTGGTTACTTGCCTCCTTCCATTAACTTCTGGTTATTTGTTCTATACAAATGCAAATTATATTATGAGATTACGGCTCTTTACCTAATTTGCACTGAATTGATTTTATATATAAAAGATATCAGAATTTTCACCTGTCCTGTATTTCATGAAACATTTGTTTTATAATACTACCTTCTTTTTGTCTTGTATGTTAAATAAATTTTTACTAATGTGTATGTTAGGCAGTTGGGATTACACCAAACATAAAGTATGATGCAGAAGGCCCAGTGTATTCTGAATTTAAAGAATAGCTATGTTTTAAAAGAGCTCCTAGGTTTCAGACTTCCCCTAGTCCTGCTTTTTTGTTTCTATAATGTATAAAACAATTTCCCTGGGAATAAAACACTGAGTTAGTTGGCACTGTCATTGCTCAATAACATTTCATATTCATTTTTTTTAATATCAATCTCTAAAACTAATGCACACATGTTGGACAACAGCTTTAGAAAACAGATGAGCTTATAGTGTTTTCAAAAGATTATCACAAGGATGCAGTGAGATGCATTTTTTTTCTGAAGACACTGAATTCCTCTTTCTTCAGCTTGATTAATACAGCAAATGGATTTTGTTTCTTGAAATTGCATAAGTAGTTACAGTGGAAATTTTCTTCAGTTGAAAAGGCAGATTAAATACATTTCAGATGCTAGCCTGACATTATGCTTAATTTAATTTTGAATAATACAAGTAATTTGAGTCTGGATCAGTCACCTTGCTGCTACTTCAGCTTCACCATTGAGAATAGATTGCTGTTAAACTTTGAAAGTTCTAGTGAACTAGAACTTGTTTTTTGTTAACTACTGTTTGGCATCTAACATTTGTTTGAAACATAGAGATTTTATGGATTTTATGCTGGAAGTTTCTGTTGCTGGTAGGTTCTCCAAGTTGTAACTAGTTCAAGCTATAGAAGATGAAATTTGTTGGCCCTCAATTAAATGTTAATGTCTTCATGTCTGAAACATGTATCCTTTAAGGCAATCTTATATACATTAATAATAGATACTATATTTGATATAAAAAGATGTATTATATATATTTGTACAATAGCTTATGTTTATATAATATTATAGTTATCTTTTAGCATGTAGATAGCATATTCTAGGTAAGTATCTTTTGTGCACAAAAGTGAATTATGATTCTTGTGGTGAAGCTTGCCATAAAAGTTTAGATGTTTGAAGTAATTGGCTAAGGGCAAAATTCATATACAATTGACAGTTTGTTGAAGTAAAAATTTAAATGGGACTCTGCATAGGCTATTGATTCAAACTTTTATGCTTGTCTTGAATCTTTTGTTTTCTTCAAAAGCTGGGCTGGAGTTATTTGTTGATCGAGTGAATGACTTGGTAGAATTTTATATTGATGCTGTCCTTCAAGACATGAGTTGAGTGTTACTCTGTATGTTGCCAGAAGGTGAACCACAGAGCTCTTTCTTCAAAAGAGGAATTTCTTCAAAAGACTAATGTTAGTAGATATAAGTTTAATGAAGAAGAGATTGATGACTTTGAGTTTAGATATTTTTCTATTTTATGAGATAAAAAATTCTGAATGCAGAATTAATGAAGCACGCATGGGATACACATGGAAATCCCCACTTGCTTGGCTGGGACCTCTAAAAGGAACAAAAGTACCAAATGCAAAGAGATCTGAGTTGAGATGTTCTTTTTTATTCATTATTAATGTCAAACCAGATAGGGTATGATATTTCTTTTATGCTTTCATATTACTCAAAAAATTTACCTACGTGATAGTATCTTTCATTTTGGTCATTATTCCTGTTCAAATAAGGGAATTCTCTAGCAGTTGCCTGAGGAGGGTAAATGCTATGGAAAAGATTGTGTAATGAGTACCTTGAACGTTCCTGAGTTGGTAATGGAATGTGGAAAATACGTGCAGAAGTACTCGGGGGAAGATGTTCTGGGAAAACACCCTTCACCCCATCAAAATATTTTCATGTTGAGGATAATTAACTACAAACATGTAAATTGTTGGTTAGAAAGCTGATTAAAGTCATAATTAAATTGAATGTCAGAATAATTTTGTGAGGCAATAGTACGGTATTGCATTTTAGGTTATAATGTTTTCCCCTGAAATAAACTTTGGTTTGATAAAGACTGTAGAAAATCAAGTAGATAATCACCGTTCTGTTTCTCTTGTAGCAATAAATATTACAAATGAAAGTTTTGATTATCTTAGTGTATTTAACTTTTTGACTTTTTCTCTTTTGGCCATTGTAACAACTCACAATGTTGTTATATACAGAATAAAAAATGAAATAATATTATATGGAATGAGTAGTAGTTGGTAAGCCTCACAATCAATAGTTGTTTCTGTTGATCCTGCTGATACCTTCCTGACTGGGCCGATACTAAAATGTATATTCACTAAGGTAAAAATCTGTGAGAGTGAACATAAAATTTCTCTGGCCAGTATGGTAACTTGAAAATTTGAACTGCTATATAGCAATTACACACAAAGCAATTACGACAACCAATTGAGTTGAGTTAGCAGAGTAAGTGGTATAAGAGCCCCAGTTATGAGTACAATGACAATAGTAACAGTTTGTAAGCTTATTGTAATTTTTAATTAGAAGGGACTAGAAATAACTTCTGTCACCTAACAGGTGTCTCTTTAAGCAATTTCTAAAGAAATTACTGCAACAAAAATAATTACCCAGTGGAAAAATCCCAGAGTATTTTGTTTAGTGTTGCTGTGATACTACAAATTGCATCTGCCTTCTCTCTCAACAGAACCATTAGGAAGGCCAAACATTTTCTTAAAATTTGTAAATGGCTGGATATTTCCAATTATTAATTTTTACTTAAACAAAGGCAGTCATATTCGTTTAAGCTGAATGAATATAAGGTAACAAAGAAGTAAAAAATTATAGATAAAAATTATAGCTAGCTGGAGAATACTTGATTGATTTTATTTTAAGTATTGGAGAAAAAAAATGCACAATACTGTAATAAGTTTCTCAATTTTATTTAATCTCATTTTCTGATTTCTTCTCTCTCCAGCTGATAATTTTCATGTTTATTTTAATAATAAATACAGGTTGTATAGATTTTATCTTCTGTTTAACCATAAATGGCAAATATCATCGGCTAATATTCATTATGGCACAGCCAGTTATGGAAAATTTGCAAGGATTGAAAAAAGTATTGAATCTCCCATATCTATATTGGAAAGTTAAGAAAATTAGGAAGCCCTTGCTTTTGGGAGCCTTTTAATGAAATTAGGTGTTATAAACATGGATTCATAATATTAAGTAATGAATCACGTGATTTGAGAAAGAAACCAAAACAATGTTGAAAGACATTTATGATGCCTTGGTGATACCTAGTATTTGGGAAAAAAACAATTTAAAATTAATGTTGTATATAGATCTGGTTTTTCACAAATCTTAGGCCTTGACATTTGTGTTAATAAAGGCAGCTATGACTGTGGAATTGACATGAGAATTGTGACAATAAGAGCATATTGTTTTGGTTTGATAACAGGAGCTCTGTATAAAAGGTTCTTGGACTTTACACTTAAAAAGCTCACTGGTGGAAGCCTCTACTAATGATCTGATTAATATGTTACTTGACACTGTGGAACAGGTCAGTAAAGAAGACAAGAAATCAATTGTACCCAGTGGTGAAAAAAGAGGCAATAGTATAGGTAAGAAGGTTGTATTGTATTTCTTGGTGTTTGGTTTTTTTCATGCTGCTAATTTGTGTCGGGTGACATTGTAGCTTAGGTACTGAATGGTATCTAATGTCTGAATGGTATCTAATGACTGAAGTACTGAATGGTACCTAATGTCTAAAGACTTTTCTTTGAATTTTCCTGGATAATGAATAATCTAACAACCATTTATCATCTATAAAAGACGTCAATATTATTTATCTAACTTGGACGTTGAAAGGATAATGTTGGGGGTTAGGTGTCCTTCTTTTATTCCTTCTCAGCTAGTGGAATTTTTCCCCATTAGCTGAGAGGAAACTTGATGACTGGTACCTCTTGGGTGCTTAAAAAAGACAAAGAATCAGCTGGGCCCAGGGGGCAGCTGGAAGGAAGCTGGGCTTTTGTTGTTCTTCTGGGGAAGAGTGGGACAGACACTCTTGGAGCAGTTTCTGCTGGGGGGAAGAGGATTTTGCCATCATCCAGATAGAGTGACTGCTCCTTCTTCTTCTCTGTTTGTGGTCCTTGCACCCCCTGTCCTGCCGGATGTGCTGCAGCACCAGCTGACCACGGCGGAGCTGCTCATCCACCTCATCCACTGGCCCGGGATTTTGCTCGTTCCTGCCGTTTCCAGCGAGGAGGCTCAGAGCCCTGCAGGAGCTCCACGACTGACTGCCCACAGAGGGTTTGTGAGGCACAGCCTCTCCTCCATTTTTTCCCATCTCGGCTGAGATGTTCTGTTCTGTTATTAATACTGTAGTTATTGTTGTTGGTTTACCTTATTAAGCATATTAAAAAAGAACTGTTATTCCTATTCCCACATCTCTGCCTGAGAGCCCCTTGTTTTCAAAATATAATAATTTGGAGGGAAAGCGGGGGGTTACATTTTTCTTTTTCATTTCAAGGGAGGTTCCTGCCTTCCTTAACAGATACCCGTCTTACAAACCGGGACAAAGGTTCATGCCATAGAACTACTTAGTAGCCTTGGTTAATGGCTGGACTTCCAAGAGAAAAAGAACTAATATTTAAATTTTGTTAATAATCATGCCAGTTTGTACTGAATAAGAAGGCAAATAGGAATAAAAGACCTGTTACATTGAGATGCAAATTACAAATGAGTGATTCTGCACTTCATTAAGATTATTTCAGACACCTGTGGAGGTGTTGCTTTATGGTATTTTCAAGTCCCTTAAGTAAATGTAACTGATGTATTTATGATGTTTTGGCAACAGGAGAGGAAAGAAGATCAAAAAGCTCAAGTTCCTCACAAAATTCCAGTGAGATGTGGGCTGGCTTGTCTCATACAGCAAAGAGGAAGAGAATGGATTTAGAACAGTTAAGAGGAAGAAGCCAATGGACTTTCTTTGAAGTAAGCCTTTCTTACTTCAAAAATTGTAACACTGACACCCTTTTGAAAGTCTTTCAAAACACTCCGGAGACCATCCGCAAGTGCATTCATGCAGCTTCCACCATCAGCTTCTTAGGTGGCTGCATTGTAGTACATTGCTCTTTTAAACTATATAAAGAAAAATGTAAATTTAATATCCCATAACTATGTACATAGGAATTGCAAGTCTAAAAGAGGGGAACACAAAGGGATTTTGATTAAGTTGTCTTGTTAAGTAACAGCTGATAATATTGTGTATTTCCAAAGGTATTTTATTCTTGTGACAGTAGGAAAGTGTCATTACAATGCTGTTTCTCTTAGGATTCACTGTACTATTCTGAAGCCAATATCACATTTGGAGCTAGATTTGATAGATAAGTTTCTCATAAGACCTTGATAAATTGACAAGTTATCACTTAAGTTAAAAGTTATCAATTATTAACTTGACAAGACCTTGATAACTTCACAAGATCTGTTTGACCTTGCCTACATAAAACTGTATGACAAAAAAAATAGAGGTGTCTTTTTTCACCTACTAATTGCCTTCAGATATTTTTACAAATGTGATGGAACACTGTTTTGTAATGTTTTGTTGTCACATGCCTTTAAAAAACAAAAATAAGGGCAGTTGTATTCTTTAGGTAGTGTCACTACCTTGATACTGCCTTGAAATATCTTTTTACCCAATACGCATGTGGTTTCATACAATTCTTACAGCAATTTATAAAATCAAACATCACATTATGTACTTCTGACTGATGTAAAACTAAAGGGGCAGAGAGAACGAAAAGGAATGGCAATTTTAAGGTTAAACTGAAATGACTCTTGTTTGAGGCTTATGGACTGTTCATTTGTATTTAGAATTTTGACACACTTGTCTAATTCCTCTTGAAGTTCCTCTGCCTAAGTATGTCATTGAGGAATAATATATTAGCAATTTTTGTGGTAAAAATCCAGATAGGTTCTCCACTATTCTTTTGTTACTAGCTTTATGCCTTTCATTATGTTTGCAGTGCTGCATTTGCATCTACTATTTAGATACCATAATATAAATGTGAAAGTAAATGTTTACTATGAATTCCACAGCTTTGTCTTCCCTCTCTTAGTGTTGCATGCATATCAAGAGCCCTACAGACTTTGAGTGGCTGAAACAATGCAGATTTTATTTTAAGGAAGACTCTGATAAAATGGTGATTAAGATGACTGATGTGAGCTTCACATATCAGAATGAATTCTTGGGCTGTACTGACAGGCTTGTAATAGCACCTCTTACCAACAGGTGAAAAAGACTAATTTTATCCCTTTATTCTTTTCTACCAAATTTCAGCTTTTACAAGAGCAATTTTGCCATTCTTATTGGAGGCAGCATTGATCTCTGGAGAGTTAATCCTTTACAGTCTTGTCAAAGTCAGTAATTTCATATGGAATGCTTCAATATTTTTGTTTCTGTGCCCTATAATGTGAATAATTTCCAACTTGTTTTCTGCCACATTGCATTGGTCCCCACATACATGGCTTCATACTAATGTAGGTGAAGCCAATATAACTGAGTATCTAATGTATCCAACAGATAAAATATATAGAGATACAGGATAAAAGTAGGTATTTACAGACAAGCTAATGAAAAGAGCTAAGGAAGAACAAACAGGAAAACCAATTTTTATTCAGCTGCAGTAGTTTAGAGATCTTTGATCTATATTGAAAGAATTGCAATCCTATTAACAGAGCGATCTATCTAATTCAAATAGCATGAAGAATGTTTTATAACCTATCATTGGCAAAATAAGGGCATTGTTTGTTTGGTTTTGCCTTCTTTGTTTTTTTTAACTATTCCATACAAAAAATTCGAGAGCTAGTCTTGATATATAATTATTGGTGTTTTGCTGCATTATGCACTGAAGTTTCTTTTATGACAATGGGATGCACTGCGTAATCAAATTTCAAAGATGGATGGGAAAGGAAAGGTTAGATGTCTTTCATTATTGTACTCCACAGTATAATGTATTTAAAAACTACTCCAGATATAATAACTCAGTATCCAAGCTACTCAAACCAAGAATAGGCAGCATCTCTGTATCTGCTTTCTTCCCTTCTTGTGATCTTCCATGTTGCTGCTAATTGAGGATTATCTGTTCTTCCACTTTATGCATGATGAAATGAACCTTAATATTCCCTGCATCAGAGACCAAGTGAAGAGGTTTTGTCCTTACTGATCCAAATTTTAATTATTGGAATATAATTTAATCACTTCCCTTTTCTCCTTAAATCAGACCTTGTGTAAGTTCCTCTGGCACTATACAGAAAAACTGCCTGCTGCACTCTGATTTATTGTTGCCTTTTAGATGTTACATTACTTTGGCTCAAGCTTTAGGCATGAACATGGATGGAGCACCTGTGGGACCTGCACGACCTGGAAAAACTGAAAATGTGAAAGATATGGAACAGTGCCTTGGAAAATATGTAGTGGTTTTCAACCGTTCAGACCAGATGGATTTCTGAGGACTTGGGAGGATCTTCAAAGGTAAGATGTAACTGAAGGTTAGCTGTTGGCCAGTCAACTGTTTTCAGTGGTGCACAAAGCACAGTATAACTAACTGGGCACTTGTTCCACTATACTCAGCTTTGGAGCGGCCTAATCTCAAGTACTCTTTGTAGTTCTGGCGTCAGAACTACAAAGAATATTGGAATCTATCTAAATGAGAGCAAAAAAGATGTTGAAAGATCTAGAGGACATGACTTTAGAAGAACAGCTGAATAAACTGTGTTTGTTTTCTTTGAGAAGGGGAGACTAAGGGGTGCCCTCATTACTGTTTTTAACTTCCTAATGAGAGAAAGTGGAGATGGAGGTGCTGATCTCTCTGGTGTCTGGGAATAGAACATGGGAGAATAGCTTGAAGCTGCATCAGATGAAATTCAAACTAGATATTCACTGAAAGTATGGTCAAGCACTGGAACAAACTTGCCAAGGAAGTCACTGGGGTCTCAAGCCTGTTAGTGTCCAAATAGTGCTCAATGTCCAATTTGCTCATGCAAATGGTCATGACTTTTATATATAGTTTAACTTTTAGATACACCTTTATGGAGTCAGGAGTTCTACTTGTTGATCCTCATGAGTCCTCTATAAGTCCTTTATTCAGAGATTATATGATTTTATGAACCACATGAAAGTTTCAAATGATGATATCTCTATGAAGCAAGGTTGACACATGATGTTTTTAGCCTTTTAATAAATGCAAGTAATTAATATATTTTTATGCGTATAAAATACAGTTGCAACACTGTCTTCAGGAAATAGAAATGTCTGAAAACATGGCATGGTTTATGAAGGGATAGATAAAGTCACTTAAAATGACAAAGTCACAAGGAGAAATGCTGCTACGAAGAGAAAATGCTGTGAAAGTTTTTGCTGAACTGGTGGGACAGGTTGAATTTTGATTTCAGTATTTGGTCTCATTCAAATATTGAAGTTTCTATCAGTAGAGGGAAATGAATGGGTAGTGTTAAAATATGTTAAAAACAATTGGCAGAGCTCACTGAAGTTAGGTGCCGATGACATTTTTCAGGCATCTGAAATTGGTACCCGTCAGTCATGGCAGATGCCAAATTAGATATCAAATGGAGGTTCTTGACTGCTGTATTGTTGCAAGTGACTATCTATGATTTTGTTTTGTTTTCCCCCAAAAATCCAAACAAAAATGCAATTCTAGCATAGATTGACCTTCAGCTTCTTTACACAACTGTATTGTTCATTTTAATATGTGCAATAAGCTATTGACAACCTGTCACATTTTCATAGAATTACTGCAGGAACTTTTCTTGGGGGGTAGAGAGGGACAGGGCAACCTTCAAGATATAAGAAAAGGAGAAGAAATCAAAGAACATAGCATCATAGAAAATCTTAAGGACTTAGTGAACTTGTATTTTCTTACTTGAAAAGGAATTAAAATTCTTCTCTTTGTTCCTTTCCCAACCCTCAAAATCAAACAGTTTTTTTTTTTCCCCTGAGGTAGATTAACCTAATTTTTGGCTTGTGAATTGCACCAAAAAAAGTGTTTAAAAACATAATAGTCATATGCTTAGTTGCTTTTCTCTTTGAAGGTCTTGCTCAGTCTGCCTCCTGGGGCTGCTTTGATGAATTCAATCGTATTGATTTACCAGTGCTGTCAGTTGCTGCACAGCAAATAGCAATTGTGTTGACATGTAAGAAGAAATGTAAAAAAATATTTATTTTTACTGATGGAGACAATGTAGAAATGAACCCAGAATTTGGCATCTTTCTTACTATGATAAGTATTCAGTAAGTTTCAAACCAATGATGACTGTACAATCAATTGTACAAGTCTAACTTGGTATGTTAAATGTACTTGCTAACTCTATGTTATTCAGTTCTTAGAACTAATTCTGATAGTTTGAAAACATTGAGCATTGCTGCAAATACAGTTTACATAGTCTTGTTTCAATAAGATCACACACATTCAACTAGCTAATGCAGGCAGCACCATAAATACAAGTTATCTCAATTTCAGATTACTTCTACATGCCAAATTCTGGCTTCCAAAGTATGCTTTTTGCTACAATTACAGAAAAATTGCCATAGAGATATAGGTAGGAGTAGCCAGTAAAAATAGGACCAAATCTGAGATAAACTCAGATTTGAATTGCTTAGGTGGAACAGTTTTCATATCTCCTGGATATAAAGGAGGCAAAAATTCTGTAGAGATATGGTTGCAAGTCTGCATGGCAATTGATTTTGACATGTGACTTAAAGCCAAAAAATTATATTTACCTACCAAGATGGCATACTCTTTTGCTGATTCTTCTGTTTCTGCAAGGTACGCACAACTTCAACACCTGTTTTTCCTCTCCAGAATCCAGGATATGCTGGATGGCAAGAACTTCCTGAAAACTTGAAGATCAATTTCCATTCAGTGGCTATGATGGTTCCTGATCATCAAATCATAATTCGTGTTAAATTGGCGAGTTGTAGTTTCATTGCTAATGCTGTGTTGGCAAGAAAATCTTTACACTGTACAAGCTGTGAAGAACAACTGTCAAAGCAGATGAATATATTCGTATGATGCAACCTGATTATTTTAGGGAAAAACTATCTATGAAGTCACAAAATATTCATGTGAAGAATAAGGAAAGGTTCATGTTCACTAAGTAAGCTGAGATACTTGCAGTTTAATAATGCAGCCCTTTGCTGTCCTGAAAGATTAACACCTGCTGCAGGCTGTCAGTGCAAGGATGGGGCTTTCATTCAGCTTATTCTTAAGATTTAGCTTTAGTGGATGGTGTTGGCTGAGACAAATAAAGACTTTATTATAGCCTTTGTTGGTCTTACAGAGTGGGTTGAGAGGCATTTGGTTTGTGCTGCCTGTGCTTATACAGGTGTTTCTCAGTTTCCAAGTACCACAGAGAATTGAAAATAATACTTATAAAGTATTTCTCAATAGTCCTTGGGAACCCTGTCTTGATTCAATGACTTATGATTACATTTTTTCTGTCACACCTTAGATTTTAATAGATGGTAGCAGATTTGGAAAGTGAGGTTGTCCAGTCATACAGCCAAAGAATAGCTGATGAATGTTTGGAGGCATCTGAAACACAAGTACCACTTCTCCTACATATACATCTATGTCTTAAATAGTGAATAAGAACTGTTTCATCCCTATTAACTTGGGGAAAATTTCCCCAAACTTCACATATCCTCTAGGTGCATTATGATTTTGGCTTGCGGAATATATTGTCTGTGTTGCGTACACTGGGAGCAGCAAAAAGAGCAAATCCCACAGATACTGAATCTACCATTGTCATGCGTGTGCTGAGAGATATGAACCTGTCTAAGCTAGTAAATTCTGAGGGCGTGATAATTTAAACAGCAGAAGATTGTATGTGACCTCTACACTGAAGCTAGCTTGGAATATTTCATTCTCTGAGTAGAACATTTTGACTGGAGAGAGATAAATTTCTTGTAGTATCCTGTGTGGGGCTCAGGAGAGAGTGAGCTGGCTGTTGCTTGGCTTCCTACACAGGCTGAACTTTGAATTGTTCAGAATTTTTTTTCCACATTTTCCCTGCTACTTTTAGAAGTAAGTGACAAAATAGATGTCTATGCAGTAACTTCTTTAGAAACTTTGTACTTAAGTATTTAGTCACTCTTTTGAAAGGATCTGTAATTCATAGCAATGAGTACCATCTCACCTGTCTAAATAACTAACAACCCTCTTCTGTTGCTGTGATAGATACATCATCTCTGGTGGTTTTTTTACA
Source organism: Anthoscopus minutus (assembly GCA_013399455.1). Lineage (NCBI taxonomy): Eukaryota > Metazoa > Chordata > Aves > Passeriformes > Paridae > Anthoscopus > Anthoscopus minutus. The sequence continues at coordinate 17,001 of VWYI01002260.1, forward strand.
CCAAATGACATAGACAGTAGTTTTCTAAATGTTATTGCTAAAACCTACTATAAGAAATTCAGTCTGCATGTTAGTGGTTTATTTTGACTAATAGAAGCATCACATGATCTCTTTCTGCTATGTCCTTCTAATGTTTAGTGCCTAGAGGATTATTATAGATGGTTCCTTATGTTCTCAAGCATTTCTTTAGGTCTTCAGGACTCAGAGATTGTTCTTTTTAAAGTTATTAAAGAAATGGAACAGGTTTTAATCTGCGTGGATTTTTGCTTTCCCTGGTTTTCACCAGATTGATGAAGATGAACCCTTATTTCTGAGTTTAACTGAAGATCTGTTTCCAGATATACAGCTTGATAAAGCCGACTTTCCTGAACTTGAAGCAGCCATTGACAAACAGGTGGCGTTTCTCGTGATCTGTGGTGCTGTAGCATAGCTGTCATGTTTTCTTAGGTATCACGTGACACCTAAGAAAATCTATACAGTTGGCAATATTATTTTTTACTATTTAGACGAAGCATAAGCTTTTCCATAAGTCTTTACCATTGTCATATGATTATTAAGCTCATTCTTCAAGAGGTCACTGAATTGGGATTATAGTGTCCTGTGGTTTTCTTCAGTGATGGTTACTGGGGTCCAGTTTGAAAAATGCATGCATATAAACTTATCTTATGTGACCCAGGATGTAGTATTTGTCTAAAGTCTTGACAATTAGAATATTAATTTGAGAAAAGATTTATTTTAAATTACATTTTTTATTTAATTTTCCATTAGGTGTTTCTAGTACTTCAGTAGGGCCAACTTCAGAATATAATGTATAGATATATATAATAGAAATATTATAGGTTTATCTAGTAGATTGATTATAATGTACATAGAGGCTGGTTTACCTTATTTTTGAATGCATATTTGAATAACAAATATAACATTTTCCAACAGGTTTTTTTTAATATGCATAAAGCCTTTACAAAGGTAATCTGTTTATGATATATCTATGTCTATCTATCTATCTATCTATCTATCTATCTATATATCTATCTATCTATCTATATCTAAAGGCATCAAAATATATTTTGTGCTCTAAAATAAGAGTAATTTGGTTTTCTGTCACTGTCTCATATGTGGAGGAATCTGGCCTTGTTTGTCATCCTCATTGGAAACTGAAAGTTATCCAGCTTTTTGAAACCCAGAGAGTAAGGCATGGATTGATGACACTAGGACCTAGTGGTACAGGAAAAACTACTTGCATCCACACCTTAATGAGAGCAATTACATATATGTTAGTACTTATAATGTTACTGAACTGTTACACTGTAAACTTTAAACCCTATTGTCTCTTCTCAGAAAACCTCAATCGCTTCACTTAGAGAATATATTAGTGGAAGAATGAGTTTGTATGTTGAGATACTAATTATTCTAGTAGCTTAAAAATGTCTGACATTCAAAGCGGTATGTTTCATGTCCTTTTTTCCATATTATCATACTTTTATCAGAAGTTCTTATTCTAGATTGATTGAGAAAGAGATATACAGTCTAGATAGGCAGCTCAGCCAAGTGATTAAAGCATCTCCTGGATTTAGCTGAGGTAATGCTGAAACATTTTGCTAATCATAAGTATTTATATCTTTTTGAACACAATGCACAAGACAGGATCTTTGCAATATAAAATAGCTGTTCTTTAACCATAAATTCCTGGTTTAGACAGTGACAAAGTTGTCAAGCGTGATGTCAAGGGTTAATTTTGTGTCCTGGCTGGAGGCTTGAAGACTGTGTGATTTTTCTGTCGTCTGTATTTCTAAACATAAATATTAGTTGAAGAATGTTTACTTGATCTTATTAAAAGAAAAGATCATAGCTTGGGGAGAAAAACATCACTTTTGTGGTAAGCTTGTGTTAACCCATTTCACAAGTTACTTATATGATTTTCCAGAAGTGAACAACTTCTGTAAAAAATAGTTCAACAAGTCTGCCATACATGCAGTAATGCGCTGCGCTTAAGAAATACTGTAAGCTCTACATTGCAGTGGAAATGACTGTTCCATTTAGGGAAAAAAGCAGAAAGAACAAAGTTGTATTGCATTGTTTTCCAATCTTTTTTTCTAATGCTGAGATGTGAACTACTATCAAGATAAAGCCACCTCACTACTTTTTACAAAGCAGATCTTCTCACACAACCTCGTGAAATGTTAAACTGCATGATCTGTAAGGCTTCTATGTTACATTTTACTAAAATCTGATAATAATGAAGTTATTTTAAAACAAGTAATTTTTCAGCTTTCTTTCAACATCTTACTACTGGCTACTGGTTACATTTTAATATTTTTTTTCAAATATATGTCTGGCATAATAGGTTTTAAACTGTTGCTAATGAGATAAAAAATAAAGGCTATATGATCATGGTATGGCTAAATAGAATTTATCTAAGAGAATTCACAAGAATATGCCAATATTGTATACTTTACCTATTCTAAGATGTATGCATGTTCCCAGAAGGGCAAAATAATCAATCATCTGTCTGGTATTTATTCATTGGGTTTTAAAAATGTGCTTCTAAACCAAATGTTTTAAAGTTCTATTGTTTGATAAGCCTTCAAAATATTAAATTAAACTTTGAATAAAATTAATCTTGCTGCTTTTCTGTACCAAATGAAGCTATGAAATGTGAATTCAATATTCAAAAATTTCAAATCTTCATTCTACTTTTCTTGATGTCTCCAATTAATGAATTTTCTATAGCAAGAGAAGGTTTTTAAGTAAATATACATGTTGTTATAATTATGAATGCATATTAAAGCATACATTTGGGTGTAATGAGTTTGAATTTGTCACTGTTCTCTTACTGCTGAAAAGAAATGTAAAAACTAACTGGTGGTCTGCCTTCATAGATTGTGGACAGCCACATCGTGAAATGAGAATGAATCCTAAAGCTATAACTGCCTCACGAATATTTGGACACCTTGATGTGGCAACAAATGATTGGACAGATGGAATATTTTCAATGCTTTGGAGAAAAACTTTAAGAGGAAAGAAAGGTAAGGTGGGTTGGCCTTGACTGGACTCCAGATGCCCACCAAGCTGCACTACCACTCCCTTGCCCAGTTGGACAGGGGAGAGAAAATAAATGGAAAACAACTTGTAGGTTGAGATAAGGCAGGTTACTAAAGTAAAAGCAAAAATTTGTCTGAACACAAGCAAAGAGAAAAAAAAAGGTTTTCTCTCTACTTCCCATCAGCAAGCGAAGTTCAGCCACTTCCCAGGAAGCAGGGCTTCAGCACACATAGAGGTTGCTCTGGAAAGCAAACACTGTAAATAACAGATGACCCACCCTCCTCTTTTCCTTAGTTTGTATATCTGAGCAGATGTCATTGTGTATGGAATATCCCTTTGGATATTTTGGGTCAGCTTGGCCTGGTTGTGTCCTCTCCCAGGATCTTGTCCACCCCCAGCCCCTTGATGTGGGGAATGTTGAGAGACGGCACTGATGCTGTGCCAGTGCTGCTCAGCAGTACACAAAACTCTGGTATGTTATCAACACTTTTCCAGCCACCAATGCAGAACACAGCACTGTGAGGGCTACTGTGGGGAAAGGAAGACCCAATACAGGTATAATGAAAAAGACTTCCATTCAAAATAATACAAGAAAAAACCTCAAGCTTCAGGAAAACTTTATAAAGCACGTAAGTAGAATTTTTTTTTCTTACATGGAAGCATTGGGAAATTGATGGAAGAACTCCTGTTCCTTATACAGTCTCTATTCTAAATACTTTGTGTTCAAATAGTGTGGTGTAACAAATACGACTTCACTGCATTTACCAAGTGCTCTCTTTTGTATATTAGGCCCTCATATGGAAGAAAAGTGGAAAGTAAAAGTCAGTTGCCCCAGTAGTGGTATCCCATAAAAAATTTTGATACTGTCAGGATTTCTGTTCTCTAGCTGGCATATTAAAGGAAATAAATGTCATCAGTTGTGTCATACCAGCTAGCCCTGTGCATACTACAGTCCATCTCAAATGGCACTAGATAATTCTGCTTAGGCAGCCAATTTCTGCCTGAAATTATGTTAATATTTGTAAGTCTAAGAATTTATATATTCTTAGACTTTCATTAACTAAAACAGTGGTCTTAATAGTTTGATGCTAGGTGGTTTCTTCCTTTTTTGTCTGAAAATTAGTATGTGATCTTACCATTATGCCTTTAAAGGAAAAATGAAATAAAATCCTAACACTTGTACTCTTTTAACAAAAAAAATCTTAGTCTTCAGAAAGAAGACTAAGAAAAAAATAGAAAATGCTTTTCAATTTAAGTTTGGTAGGCTTGTTTCAAATCTAGAAATGTCGCATCCTTGAGAATGTAGCATAGCATTAACTATTGATCTTTTTTATCTTTTCTTTCAAGATGAACTATATATTAGTACACTCATATGACTTCCTCAGATTTATTCTGTAAGTGTTCTGTAATATTTCTTTATGTGTCAGTCTGCAGACTAACTCATGCCTGAGATGCCTGAACTGTAGCTATAAAAACCCTCCACATATAAAAAGTTTATCATGTGTTTCACATCTCCTTGTTTCAACACTAGCAAAGCTCCAAGCCACCTAGACCTTCATAATAAGCACTGACTCTGAAGGCAGCTGGACCCTCTCTGGCTATAGAGCTGTTTAGCAATGTACTGTGGGGCTGTCTGCTCTCTAAGGGGTGGGCAGCCAGAAGCCAAGGTGGGATCTGTTTCCAGCCAGAATCTGTTGCTCCATACGCAAGTGAGGCAAGTAGAACAGACTTAGACCCTCCTAGGAAACAGAGGTAGTCTTTAAAATACATTTCTGTTAGTAAATGGAAAGCAATGGAAAACATAAAAGGAAGCTGGTAAGGACAGAACAAATGACAAAAATCTTCCCCTAATGGACCTCTTTTACTTATGACAGCGTGCATGCTATTTCAAAGAGTGATTTTTCAAGTGTTCCTTTCATTTAATTTCTCTACATTTATAAAACTCATTGGAAATAACTGAATGGTGTTTAAATATATCTGTAGTCACTATCTTCTTTAAGTCATTTTATGTTGCTTGAAATAAACCTAATTTAATACTGTCTTGAAGACTAGATCCATAAAACCCTTTCAGAGTATTAAAAATTGGTGACTTATGCTGATGGCACTTTATATACTGGATAATTTTTATCAGTAGGCAACAAAATGAAGTACCCAACTGAAACTGACTGATGGAAATGGTAATTGTATTAAAAGCTGAGATTGTAGCTGTGTGCATGAATTCAGAATTAATTAAAAATTTGTCTGTGACATAAGAAACTAGTCCTTGAAAGAAACTAGCACTTCATCCAGCAACAGTTTCAAGAAATGGGATGGTATTCATGAGCTTGTTGGTTTTCACCTGGAGTCCTATTCTTGAGGTACAACAGCTAAGTGTCTGTACACGTGTTGAAATTTTTACTGGTTACTTCTTCAACACTTCACTCTTGTTACTTTAGGACCTATTTTTGTCCCTTTTACTATGAAATCCCTTTTACTATATAAAAACTTCTAGGTCAGTACTTAAAATAGCAATGTTTCTAGTACACTACTCGGGATGGATACTTTAAAAAAGAAATTAAAACAAATATTAGGGTTTTTCTCTGCATTTCTTCTTGTCTAGGCCATCATGTTGAGAATGTTTGGTTAACATTATTTTGCTTTGATAAAACGTGGGCTCCTGAACTGATAAAATGTGTCTCCTGAACATCAAAAATGAAAATTTTTTCCTGTGTGGCTAAGATACTGATTGCTGTGATCATACAGATAATTACTTAATTACTTTCCCCTGAAGCCCAAGTTATATTTGGTATATTTAAATATAATCCCAAATTAAATTCCTTTATATGGGCTTTAGATTTTAATTTTAAGATAGGAATTATCTCCTGTTTATGGAATTGGAACATCCTCCAGGTGTTTGTAGTATATTTGTCCCCTTGCTTTTCAGGATCAAACACCAAAACTCTGTTGGCTACTAGGAGCTAACAGACTAATTATGACTGTCCTCCTTTCTGGAATGTATCACATGAACAAGATTTAAAAAATATTTTTTAAGATTAATGTTTCACAGTCTCATTCAGTCATTTCATTTTCTAAGTCAGATAGGATACCAGTGGAAAATGTAACTAATCCTCACCTAGTTACTGTTGCTTAATTAGTCCTATGAAAATACAGTTGGCTTCACATTGTCAGAGTAAATAACAAGGGATGGAAATACGGAGGCTATTTAGACAATTTATTGCTCAAATAAATCAGATAAGGCATCAGTCTTAAGGTGTGAGACTTTGGAGAAGTAACAAGTCAGCTATAGCGCAAAGGTAGTCATGAGTTTGTTACACAGCAATATATAACATTCTGGTCCAATGGACAGTTGACACGGAGTTTATTTTGACTCTGTCATCTATCACATTTGCTAAGTTCCGCTACACTGTGTCTGCCCTTCACCCAACAGTCTGCTACCTCATATACACATATATACTGTTATAACAAGATTCCTAGCTTACTCTATAAAATCACACTACTACAATTTAAAACCCTATACCATCTTACTCAATACAGTTTCTTACTTACTTAAGGCATATTCTTACTTGCAACTATAGGAACATAATTGTATGAATTCTCTGCTTAAATGTTTGTGTACCTTTATCATTCTATTAACCCAACCTTCTTCCAAGGCTGTAAATCAAATCCTTGATTTACAGTAGAAGTTTCTATTTTGCTATTTCCCACACAAATAACTTTTCAGATGGCAGCCTTTTGCAGTGATTACTCTCTTTTAGTCTCAGCTTTTAATCTCAGCTTTCTTATTTTTTAACCCATAAAGGTTCTCATGCTAGTTTTATCTAGCTTGCTTGTTTATAATCAGATTTCTAGTCTCTAAATTCCTGATTTGTCTGGCAACAGAGGAAAATTGGCTTGTGGAGCTGCCTAGAACCACTGTACTTAGCAAATTTGAGGTTTCAGCCCAGACAGAAATCAAAAGAGACAGTATCCTGTAGTGCAAGCCCTGAGTGCTAGGCATGCCTGGTGCCACTCTTTGGGACTGGAGACAGTGGAGGCCCTCTGGGAAAAGTGAAGCCAGGGGATGTGTTTTGATGAACAGAAATTACCAAGGTAAGGAAGGCTATAAACTTCTGATTTCTGGCAACAGACAAAAGGTTTCTTTTTCACCTGGAGATCTGAAATGGCAGGTCAGGTATAAGGCTTTGAAAACAGGTGAGGACCAGCAAGACCCATTAGGGAAGGCACCAGAATCCTGTATTGCCTTAACCCATTAGGAGGAAAAGGAGTGGGGTTGTTATCAGATATTCCTTCCTGTGTTGGAAGCATCTATGTCCTGTTGACTTGTTGCAAACATGGAGGTTTTCTGCTTGTGAAGAACTAAGGGCTGCTGCAGAGGGCTGATACTATACTTTTTTAGTAGTTAGTAGTTAGTGAAGCTTTCTCCTTTTCAAATTATATTAAATCACATGGAACTGTCTGTTCAGTCACAGCTCTCTGCAACACTTGAGAATCATCACTAATTCATTTACTCCCTTTGCAAAGTCCAAAATATTTGCTGTCTTATTGTGAAAAAAGTGTTAAACAAGTTTCCTAAAAAATTGCCTGGTAAAACTTCAGTTTTATCAATGCAAATATATGCAGTCAACACAAGTGCTTTATGTATGTTATTGCCAAGTGTTACTTACTGTTTTTATTTTTTAATCTAATATAGATACTTGGGAAAGTGTAAGTTATGCATCTAGGACTGTGGCTCCTCTGAGATTCCACTTGTGGTGATCCTTTCTGTGCTTACAAGACTGTATAGGGCCTACTGATGTTAAGTTCTCACAGCTCTGCCTTCTTGCATTGCTTAGTTTGCAGACAACCACTTCTTGGATGTTACAATTGCACTAAAGATTCAGCTGCAAAGACAGCAGAAAGAAAAGCATTTTATTTTGCATTATCACTCATGATTAACCTTCTCACTTTAAAGTGAGATGCAGGCTAAATTTAGTTGTGTCAAAGTAATATGTTTTCTTTAATAGTGTTATAAGTTTTCCTTAATCCATAACCCTATGGCTTTAGTATACCTTGGTGATAGAAACAGACTAAAGAAAATAAACTTTCTTTCTTTTTTTTTTTTTAAATTTTGGATTACATAAACTGAATTATATTCATTTCACCATGAAGTAACCTTTCCAACTTCCCTTCCTTTCCCTTTTGAAAAAATAGGCTATACAATTGCAGCCTACAGCTAACTATAATTTGATCCAATAGTAATTATTTGGGTTTTTTTGTTTGGTCTTACATCATAAATAAAATATCTTGATGGCTTTTTCATTGTACTTCCCTTTAAATCTATTTTGTAATGCAATATACTGCATATTCCAACAGGTCAGGATAGATGTTAACCTTCCTAATTCTTAGATCCCAAATGAAACATAGTATTTGTTGATATTTCAGAAGAACTTTAAAAAATATTTAAAGACAAATATGGATAACTCAGGAAGTTGTTGTATATGTTTATATTTTTCTATTCTTACCATTTGCAAACAATTAAATATAGCTGCCTACTGGGATGCATTGTTATGACAAGCAACTTCAAAGTTCAGTGAGATAGTTCTCAAAGTTTTCATATTGCTGTTTTTTGTGTAATGTGCTTCTGAAGCAGATTTTGCAAAGTGAATTTAGTCCATTACTCATCAACCTCCTCCAAAGCAAAAGAATATCAGCTTTTCTACATGCCCCTAACATTTTTTGACCAATCAGTGTATTTTTGGATATCTGTTTTAAGTACTTCTGCCTTTTAGTTTTTATTTGTTTTCCACCCATTTCTAGAAAGGTTTTCCATGTATATATTTATTTGTAATCAGTCCCAAAGGTTATTTATTTGGGAAGTAAAAGTAGAATTTCAAAATATTATGAAGGTAGTAGAAAGAATCATAGAAGCATAATATAGTTGAGCTTGGAAGTGATAATGTTGTTGAATACAGCATTAGTCAGGTCAGCCTAGAGGAGTTTGCTAAGGTCTGTGTCCTGTTCAATTCTGAGATGGAGACTCCAGGAGTTCACTGAGAAGCCTGTTTTAACTACTCTCACAAGAGAAAAACATCCTGTGTTTTAAGGAAATTTTATTTTATTTCAATTTTTTTCCAATTTATGGGGTTTTTTTTGAGTTTTGGAGAAGAATCTTCCAAGTATTTTTGCTGGTGATTGTATTTTATATAGGAAATAAATTTATGGGATGTAAATGAGAAGTATTCTGCCCTGCAGATGAGAGAAAACTTCAAAGTTACTCCAAGAATCATGTTATTACTTTGAATTAAAGGCATCAAAGAATGAATCTTGTTATAGACAGCCGTAATAAAATGAG
>VWYI01002263.1:6293-18586 GCA_013399455.1 Anthoscopus minutus
TAACCTTTTAATGAATATATTCATTAATTACCTTATATTGTACCTCCCCGTCATTCTGGTGGGCATTTTCTGGAGCAGAGATTTTCAGCCTTTTTTGATCCATGGAAAACACAACTGCTCTAAAAAGAATCAAAAGATGTCCTAGCCATTTAAAAAAAAAAAAATAGAAAAAAAGAAAAAAAATGTATTATACAGTACTACTGTGACAGGTCTTATTTGAAAATAAAAACTAATTAAGCTGAAATAAATGCTTATTCATTTTTTTCAAATTCTATTTTTTTGTCTGGATAAAATCATATACACAAATATTTCGCCCCTCCCCAAACTTAAACTCATTGTTACTTTGTAAATTGCCTTCTAATATCCTACGAAAATAATGACCAAAGACTGGGAGAAAACTTTTAAATAAAAATGATGAAATGCACATGCTTGGAACATTGAGCTAAATATTGTACAAGACCACACAAGTGGATGTCTAAAGAGGTAAGGAAAAGGAAAAGGAAAAGGAAAAGGAAAAGGAAAAGGAAAAGGAAAAGGAAAAGGAAAAGGAAAAGGAAAAGGAAAAGGAAAAGGAAAAGGAAAAGGAAAAGGAAAAGATGGGAGAGATAATAATATTCAATATTCTTTTATACAGTCTAGACAGTATCTTTAGACAGTATATGTGCATATAAAAATGCATTTGTATTGGCAAACAAATATTTATGTGCAGAACTGAAAAAATGGATTAGTTCATTTCAGGCAGTTTTTCAAAAATCTGTTTCATCATAGTTCTCAATAGTATCTTCCAACAAAATCTACTTCCTTCAGATACTAGGTTAGAATTGTCTTGAAATAAATATTTGGCTTCTTACGTTATAACCACTTTTTGATGTAACTATATTTGAAAACTTTGTGGCTGTTTGGATATTTTGGCAAGGTATTAATGGTACATGAAAAAGTCAGTTGTTCCCCATTCTCAGCTTTATATTATCTCATGGGTTTCTATCTCTATTTCTATCTTCCTTTAATTTCCAGGCATTTTGTTCTAGATTAAAAATATTTGTGTACAACTTTGGGATAATGAATTTTAATGCTGAAAACACTTAGTATTTCCCTTAATAAATGAAACAAGGGATGTGTCATTCCATTCTTAGAGTTTGATGCTCTTGGGACATGCAGGTCCTCACCTACTCCCAGTCAGCCAAAACCAGATCATTCATTCATGGGGAAGAAGGCTGAGTAGTCAGCAGTTTTTCTGAGAGACAAGTTGTGGAAGGTGAATACTTATTATGTTTTAATATTATATTTTAATATTGTGTAGGCAATACTATGTGATGTTGCTTCAAGTATGTTCATTGACCTGGCCAGAGAGGTGGAGCTGCTGGATAACCATGGTGTGAAGAACTACAGGAAGCCAGTAGATCAAAGAGCCCTCCACTGTTAAAAAAGCTCCTCTCAGGAGAGAAAGGAGTGAAGAATGGGGTCAATTCTTAGATATCACTCCTGTTGAGAACAGACATTGATGGAAGAGAAAGCATCCTCTGGTGAAAGAAACCAAAAGGCTTTTTTTTTCCCCCTCTGGTAGGGTCTGCTCAGTGTTTATTCTCTGCCAAAATCAAAACTTTGTATTGTGTCTTTTCTGTCCTCGGGTCTTATATGTCTAATTTATTTAATTATTAATTGTTTATTTTTGGTACTGTTAAGCTTGGTGTCAATCCACTAGATGTATAAATGCTAAGTATATACTTATATAAGTGCTCCCTTTGGAAGGATGAAGCACGGTGCTTTTGTACAAAGATAGAATTTCAGTGTCTTTCCTGTCTAGATTCACATATTCTCAGTCTTCTACCTTCTTTTCCTTTGTATATGGGTGAAAAGGTGTGAGAAAAGAAACTGTGTTGAGATAATCTGTTAGTAAATCCCCAGTATAGCTGCACAAAATGATCAGCAGCTGTAACCCAATTAAATGTAGCAATTTCACAGTACACTACTGCTCACCAGAGAGTATATACCGATATTCTCTGAGTATTCAGCCAAACCATTTTGTACCACTGCTTGCAAACTTCTCCTCAGGAATATTTAACATTTGGCTAGAGCTCCTCGAACACAAAGGGAAGATGAGAGGGAAGAGAAAAAGCAAAGGAACACAGTGCAAGGAGAGCCAATTAGTAAGTAAATCCACTCTCTCTCTTGAACACAAAGTAATCGCTTCACAGGTGTGCACAGAAAAAGTTGCAGTTATAACATAACTAGAAGGTTAACTATTTAAAAGGTCTTCTCAAAGAACATTTAGATTAGGGAGCCTTTCTTCTTCAGTTCAAAGCTCCTGCTGCTGGTTTATGACTCCAAAGTGAGAAACCAAGCCATTCCTTGTTTAATGTGATTATTTTAATAGCTAAGCCATTTCTAACTTTGCTTTTATCGATATCATGGCCCAAATCTCTACTGATCTGGATGACTTTGCATACCCGTATATATGTGTCATAAAAGTATTTGGCTGCCAATTACTGTGGTGAGGACAAAACACCCCCAAAATACTCTTGCAAGGCTGAGGTTATATATTTCTCACCAATGTGTTCAGTATGAAACATGCCAAGAGACATCTTTAGTCTAAACCATAAATGGTTTACAAAACAATAGAAAAACATTCATAGAAATTTCTGATTAAATGAAAGAAAATTTTAAAATCAATTTTATTTATTAATTCCTTTTATATTTGAAACTCTATATCTTACCTCCATTGATGTACTGTGATTTTTGTCCTACTCATTGGCCAGACAATCTCAGGAAGGCTCAACCAAGGTGTGAAATGCAAGACTCCTACTTTAGTCAATTAGTGAAAAAGAACATTTAAAGCCATGTGTCTTCTTCTGTCCGCATCTCCTGCTGAAGTCACTTATTGGCAGTCGTCTTGCAAACATGGGACTCATACAGAGACCTTATAATATTTGTGCAAATTGCAAATGTCATCATAAAAGATACAGATAATATTCTCCTGTGCTCACAGCCCCTTAGCATACACTTTCTAGAACCGCAACTCTCTGCAAAGACAAATCTTTAGCCTGTGGTTATGTGGCACGATATGATGATGAAGGCTGAAGTAAAGAGCCCAGATCACTGCAGAGCTCTGTTTTTTGCTCTAGCTTTCTGAAAGAGATGTAAAGCAGTAACATATTAAATCCTGTCAGAGCCTTGACTTCATCAGTGGTGCTTGGTTGCTGCTTAATTAGAGCACTTTATGACATTCTGAACACCACATGGATCAGGAGTCACAGTCTTACATAAGGGGTGATGAAACACCAGCAGTCAGGGGTTTCTGTCCTGAATTTTGTTTCCGTAGAGCGTCCTTGTTCCACAATCACTCATTTCTGTAAATAAATCACATAACACTCACTTCCCAATAAACTGGTATTTACCAGCCTGAGGTTATCAACACTATGGTTTTTTCACATTTCTTTATGTCCATATGGTAAAGTCCTAGTATAAATTTTATTTTATCCTTTACAGACCTCTGTTTCAGTTCATTTTAAGTGACTAATTTGTCTAAATAGCCTTCAGTTTGACTTGGAACTTTTTCAGCTGAACATGGTAAGAAAATAAAAGAATGCATATGCTCTATTTAAATAATTGCCCCTTAACATCTCCAAAACTATGCAGAATATTTTTCTAAGCAGCAATAATGCCCAGTACTCATTTTCTGCCTATTTTTGTCCTTTGTCCTCATTCCTGTAACTGAGCCCACTGTCATCTGGTAGAAATATTTACCAGTTGGATCTGAACTGGCCTGGTAACAGTGAGAACACATCTGGAGTCTAGACTCAGCGGCTCTATGGGCAGGGTCATATCTCTGTGCTCCATCAGCCCCAGCGCCTATTGCTGTTTACATAGGTGGTGTGCGGCATCATCTGTTTCAGTTGTCAGACACTGCCAGCCCCCCGCCCCCTCCCCTTCTCCCTGACCCTCCACCATCCCACCACCATCAGCTGGAGACAGGAAGCAGGGGACCACTGGCACACACTACGGGAGGAGAGGGGGAAGAAAATCTCTGGATCTTATAAAATCCAGCATTGTGTGTGTATCTAAGCTACACTTCAGCTCTGCGGGATTCGGTTGAGAGCAGTACCTTTGTCTGATATGGCAGGAGGCTGCCTCAGCTATGTAAGGGACAGAATAATCTCCTGGTACATGAGGGAGTATGCCCTAAAGTCTCTAAAAGATCTTTTGGTTTGATTTTTTTTTTCTCCTCCTAATTGAAAGTGTGTTCTTCAACTGTTTGGACTTCAAACTAGAAAGTGTTGTAATATTTACTGAGTACCACTGTTTAACTGAAGAAAGAGACTAAAAAGAAAATGTGTCATGGCAAGAAATATAGTCAAAAGAAATTGCTGTGACAAGAACTGTGTCTCATAACACTGAGATACTTTAATTTCTGTAATGTGTGAGGTAGCTTGTGTGTTTGAGGATAAGAGTTATGCAATACTTCATTAATGCTTCTTTAAAACTATAGAATTTTATTTTATTCACTCATTGAAAAATGAGTCACTCCCAAAGAGTAGGAACTATCTCTCTAGGAAATATTAGTATGTTGTGGTTGGTTGACCTTGGTTGGATGCCAGGTGTACACCAAGCTGCTCTATCGCTTCCCTCCTCAGCAGCAAGAGGGTGGGGGTGAGAAAATAAGATGAACAAAACCTGTGGGTCAAGATAAAGGCAGTTTAATAAACCAAAAGCAAAGGGCAGGCACAGAAGCTAAGGGAAACTAAAGATTTGTTCTCTACTTCTGTGTTTACTTTGCTTCCTGAGAAGCAGGGCTTTTTGCTCTGGAAGACAAATGTGAATGCTTCACACCCCTCCTTTCTTCCCAGGCTTAACTCATGATTTTGTCTACCTCCTTCCCCTCCTTCAGGAAGGGGAATGGGGACTGTGGTCACTTTGTCATACTTTGTCTCTGACATTCCTTCCTCCTCAGGGGCAGGACTAATCACACTCTTGTCTTGCCCTAGCATGGGGTCCCTTCCACAGAAACTGTTCTCTACAAACTTCTCCAACATGAGTCCTTCCCATGGGCTACAGTTCTCCATGAACTGTTCCAGTGTGAGTCACTTCCATGGGATACAGTCCTTTAGGAACACGTTATTCCAGCATGGATTCCCAATGGGTTCCTGCCAGCAAACTTGGTGCAGTGTGGGCTTCTCTCTCCAAAGAGACACAGGTCCTGCCAGGACCCTGCTCTAATGTGGGCTTCCCACTAAATCACAGCCTCTTTTGGGCATCTCCTGCTCCAATGTGGAGTCCTCCACAGTCTGCAAGTGCATGAACCTCTATGAACCTCTGTGGGGACATGAGGGGCACAACTGCCTCACCAAGAGCTGCAGGAGAATCTCTGCTCTGATGCCTGGAACAACTGCTCCTCCTCCTCCTTCACCAACCTTGATGTCTGCAGAGCCGTTTATTTTACATATTCTCACTCCTCTCTCTGGCTGTTAACTTAATTATTAGAGGTGCTGCCATCATCACTGATGAGCTTGGCCTGATGAATTTGTATTTGAGCTGGTGGGTATTGGCTCTGTTCAGAGAATCATTTTCATAAATGATATAACCCATACGAAGACGATTGAATATTAATGCAATGCCCACTTCTAGAGTCAGGTAGAGAAGTTGCACAATACACCTTTGGGGCTTTGTTACAAGGAGGTATGTACAGCTTGAGCTAAATGCTCAGACTGCTGGTGAGAGGAAGGTAACACTTTAAATCATGTGGATTGGCACAGTATAGCCCTTATATCACACTCTTAAGTACAGCGCTGTTGCTCTGAAAACAATGAGCAAATATTTGTAACTGATGTGTGCCTCTGTTTCATTCCATGATGTGTAAGCAGATCCTCCTATTGTTAAGAGTAATTCTGTTCACAGAGAGAAATAACAGACAAATTTCTACAATCACAGTTTTATCAGTAAACATTATCTCTTCTCTGAATACTTGGAGCTAATCTGCTTGAGTGGGAACACACATAGTTTTGTTAAAGAGGTGTGTGAGATACTCTAATGCTTTTCACATCAACATAATGATGCTAAAGCTTTGCTTTAGTTGCTGGGATAGATTCTGTCACCATCACTAAGGATTGTACAATCTTCTTCAGCATAATGGGGCTGCATAAAGTTAATGAGTTGAAAAAGTGCTTGCAAAGTATTTTGGTATTGGTGATGTGGCAAAACTCAGAAATAATCCTACCTGACTGAGTCTGCAGAGTGGTTGGCAGACCAGGCAATATTGTTTTTCTTTTTTTAAAAGTATTTTTTTATCTCATAAACTCTGAATAAAATTTTGAAAAGTGAGACTTGCTGGCTCTATTCGGTGCATGTTGGAGGCAGTGTTTATACATCTTTTGACTTTAACAGGAGCAGAGCTTAGCTAATGCCAAGTATTTTTGAGATGTCTCAATATCACTTTAAAAGTATCACTTCCGAAAACATATTTTTTTCCAACAAAACAGTGTTGTTTTCAAAGCAGAGGGCCAAACATTGTCAAGTCTATGAAAGAATGGTATATTAGGTTTGAATTTTTCTTTCAAACATTGGTTTGGAAAAACTGACAAAACAAAGCTAGTTGGATCCTCCGTAAAAGAAAAAACTTAATTCAGATCCTATCACAGATCTTGGATATAATATTTTCCTGTATAAAAAGGTGAAAATTGCTCCCTTTATGATACAAGAGATTAGTTTATGAAATATAATACCCAGAAATTACTTAAACATGTTTTTACCATACATCATATCACCACGATATTTCCATGTATTTCTATGATAATTCCATTAGTGTGTGTTAAGAAAGCATTCAAAAAATTACAGAAAGTAAAAGAAAAATAGTTACAAAGTATTTTTCAGAAATTTATACCCACATTACTGTAACTGAAATACTATCATGTAGAGTTAGCTGAAGGAATATGATTCAGTTCACAAAACTTAATTGTGATAAAGATCTCAAGTTATTGTGAAATGCTGAGAAACTCATTCCCTAAGATAATGTTATTTTTACCAAAACCACTGCCAGACTAGGGTAGAAAATAATTGGCTGCCAACAGAAAACAAAGCAGGATGTATTTGAAATTGATCTTTTCACTCAGTCATCTGTATTCATCTGGTCACTGCAGATGGTGTTAATAACCTTACAGGTAATGTGATGAACTGGGGCTTGGCTACGAGGGCTTAATGGATGTAGAGCTATCAATTTGCTCATTCTCATTGTCTTTTTCTGTCTATTGTTTTTGCTAGTGGCAATGAGGTGCAAACCCTATGAGAAGAAGCGAACAAGCAAGGGCTGTTTAGCCCAGAGAAAAGGAGGCTCAAGGGGGACCTTATCACTCTCTGCAACTGCCTGAAAGGAGAGGGTAGCCAGATTTGTCTCCTAAATGTGACAGGACAAGAAAACGTCCTGAAGTTCCACAGAGGAGGTTTAAATTGGGTATTAGGAACATTTCTTTGCTGAAAAGGTGGTTAGCCATTGGAACACGGTACCCAGGGAACTGGTGGAATCCTTGGAATTTTTGAAAAGCATGTGGATATGGCTTTTGGGTACACAATTTGTGTACAATTGGACTTAAGGGCCTTTCTCAATCTAGATAATTTTATCATGGAATCACAGAATTATTTCCTCATCTAGCATAGAAATTATAATTCTATGATTCTAAATACTAGAAGCTCTCAGGATCAAACCCAGTTCTTTTACCTTTGAATGAATGAAGGAGAACTTCCTTTCTGTTTCCACCATGTTGCAAATGTTCTTTTCTCTTGAAAGCACCAAAATTTGACTCTTTATTTTCCTACCCCTTGTCCTATGATAAACTCAGAGAAGTAAGAAACATGCTGTACTTTTCGAACACACATTGAATGGAGGCGTTAGAAGATCATATATATATATATATATGCAGCATATCTCAAAATCTTCCCAGGGACGTGAAAACATACTTTGCAATGTGTGAAGGTAAATTTTTCAGAAGATCCCATGGTCAGATTTTTTTGCTTCATTATGGAAAAAGGCCAACATTTCTGAAGTACTCAAGGAACTTTGCAGTACTCATTGCAACATCTGTGGGCAAGTTTTTTTTAAATGATTGGCGCCTAGGGTGCAATTAATGCCCCAGAGTCTGGCAATCTGATTTGGCATTAAAAACAAAATTGAGAAGTTTAGAAATCACTGGGGAATGAAAGAAACACTGAGAAACTGCTAGAAAGTAGAGACTGTTTATTTTGAGTAGCAATGGAAAGTTACCTTGATTGCCTTGGTACTTTCCAGAAAAAGGCTGGCTGTGGAGTTAAAATTATCCTATAGAAATAGAGGTGGCATGAAACTACTAAAACTAAAAGCCTAAACCAGAAAATAGTAACATTTCATCAGGATAACCCCTTGGAGGTGGAGCTTCTCAGTTACAACATTGGAGCCTCTGTGGCATATCTTTGAGAAGTGAGCTCAGGTAATCTGTCTGCAGCTCTGAAATGCTTGCACAGCATTCAGGGGACACAAAGTGAGTGGACAAAGAATATGTTCAGAGTCCAGGTGTTTTGCTGATGCAGCTGACCACCTTCAGTCAATTATTCCATCAAAAACTTTTCCTGACATCCTAACCTCCACTTCAAATCTCTGTATTTTTTTCACATGGGCAGCACATATGAACAGCATTGGGTTGAGGCACACAAGGGCAGAGGTCAGGGGGAGGGACCTATCAGTGTTTAGCTTTCAGGAGAAGAGGATTAGAATAAAAATTTGACAAATTTGAGAGCTTTGAAAAGAATAGCCATGAGCAGTCAGATTGCAAATCTTTTGGTGGTCTCATTTGATCAAAGGCAAAAGAATCCAAAACAATTACAATGAATGATGGGAGAAGGAAACAGTGACTTTCTAACTTGATGGTCTCAGCATAGTAGGCATGCATATTTCTAGGCCATCATTGCAAATCTGGCTCAGCTAACAAGGGGGAAATCATAGCTATGCAAAAACTGTTTATTCTCAGAAATTACATGAAAGGAGTCATAGTCACAGTCACCCTTCTGTGAGCAAATCCCTCTGCATTTAAATACACCCTTACAGTGGACAGCACATGACACTTGACACACACTCCACACTCCAAGCTAGATACAAGGACATTATATTGATATGGTAACTCCTAATCATATATTCCCAATTTTTCCTCAGTCTGGCAAAAATGGAAAGAAGCTTGAAATCAAAGCACCCAAAAAGAATGAACTTCCCCAAAGACTTCAAATTACACTCTTACTCTGGCAACTTTTACTGTGGATAAATTCACAAAATGGAGAGGGGGTTGTGAAGATTGTGGATGTGGCCATAATTTTGGCCTGCTATGGAAAGTGTGGAACCAGATGTGGAAGTTAATGCAGAAAAGGAACACTGAAGGAGTATAAACAGATGGCAAATAAAATAAGACCTTTCTGTCTCATATTTACGAAGAAGTCACATGTAAGAAAATGAACTTCTAAGAACCCACTGTGAGCAATGAAATAGGAGAGTCTGGAAGAAAGAATCTGGGACTGATCCTATTAAATAAACTCCAGTGTCAAAGAGCATCGTGGGATGTATTGCTCAAGAACAATAAATCCTATCACAAAGATTTCTGCCGCCAAGATTTAGTATCTACAGTATGATGCACATACTGCTGGATTAGCTCTAGCCTGCAAACCAGCTGATAGCTCTGTATAAAAAGGATTTTTTTTGGTCATCATATCGACAGAAAAGTCTTACTTTCCATCCAAAACATTTGAAATTCAGTATTTTTCAACTGGCTCAACACTTCACTGTGTACAACTTTCCCTTACGATTGTCTTTCCTTCACATGGTAAAAAGGTCCTGGTCCAGAACTCTTGCTCTCTGACTAAATAATCATCTTCTGTAATTTAATTCAAATGAGAAAAGTATTAGTTTATTATGAATTAAAAAGTATATATAATGGTTCTACCACAGCATTATTAAAAACAAAATTTAGTGAAATTCAGTGATGATTCATATTGCAAGGGATACTATATTTTAATATTTATATGCATGTTGATGCTGCTGTAGGGATGAAAATGTACTTTTGTGACTTGAAGGCCAAAATGAACCAACAACATTTTTAGTTTAACTGATAAGAGAGAAACTTACATTGCTGATATGTGAGTCCTTTAACTGTATATATTCTGATAGAAGAAAAATACATGTGGTAGAAATTCTTTGTTGAAATAGTATGTCAATTATTACAAAGTTATAAATGGTTTAGAAATGAATTACTGTCTAACATATGTTCACTCAAGGCTCTGAGTTGAAAAAGGTAGTAAATATGCTGCATGAAGAATGATCATGAAAATAAAGAAAGATCTGGACATAATTACCTAGTTCAATTTTAACTTCCTTCAGTAACCAAATACAAAACATCTCAATTTATATAATCCACAGATTTTGCTGTGTTTGCACAAAATTATAACCAAAAAATATCTAAACCCTGCAATGATGTAAAACACAAGCAAGTAATAGAGGACATGTTACAGCAATGTTGACAGCTGAACCTTTAGTGGAATTTTATATTTGAAATTTTAACATATCTCTTAATTTTTTACTTATGGAACAAAATGAGCTCTTCATGGTTTCTAGAATTTGTCTAGAGTTAACTCTTAATATCTGTTAGACTCTTACAGGAAAAGATACTACTGACATTTAAAATTTCTGGGGCACTTTTAAAAAACAGCAGATTTACAGGAAGGAGAGGAACTTAAAATGAACAAGGGATGAAATATTTTGTTTCATCTTTGAAAACAGGGAAATGTCATACCTCACAGAAGGCCATTAAAATATAGAACAGAAAGAGAGGAAACTGCTGAATACTGAGAAAATGTCCTGGTTTGTAAAGTGTTCTTGTAAGTGAGAATCAATATGATGTAGTTTCTCTCTTTTGTATATATAAAAACTCTTTTGATGACAAAAATTCGGCCTGCTGGAGGACAATGAAGTTGATTTTTTCAAAACTATTCTTATTCCTGTTAGGTTAAGAAGGATATGTAAAATCTTAAGTGCAATGATCATTGCATCAACGATGCAATATTTACCTCATGGTTTATCTAGGCAAAAGAATACCTTCTTAATTGTTTGAGTCTCATAACACCAAACACCTTAAAACCTGACCTTGCTTCAAAGAAGGTAGAGAGTAAAAGCCTTGTTAGTAAAGTTTAGTTAGTGACAGAAATGGGCTTCAGCTGAAAATGACTTCACAGGGCTCTTAACTCGGGCCCGGTATGTGTCAAGCACATATTAATATTCTGTGCTGTTAGGAAGCAAAAGGAAGGATCATGTTGTACACAGAATCATAGAATCTCATAATGGCTGAGGTTGGAAGAAACTGCTGCAGGTTATCTGGTGACCTAGTCCTACAGCCTGTTTCCCAGGACCATGTCCATACAGCTTCTGAATACCTCCAGAAACAGACATTCCACACCATCTTTGGACAACCTGTTCCATTGCTCAGCTCCTCTTCCAATAAAACTATGTTTCTTTGTGCTCAGACACTACCTCCTGTGTTTCAGTTTCTGCCTGTTTCCTCTTACCACTGGGACTGGAGTGTGGCTGAAAAGCAGACCAGAGAGCCACATGTAGAATAGGCAGGTTTCGAGCCAAAGAACCCACATGTAGAACAGGCAGGTAGGGCTGCAAATGGAGCCTCGGTGAGCATGGCCACCAAGCATGGGGAGTCACATCCATGTGTGTGATGGAACTCTTGCTCATCCTAATCCATAGCAATGGATCCTGAAGGACTTTTAATGCACAGAGGCTCTGTGAAGGCACAGAGGACAGCAGTGCTGTCAGTGCACTGTCAATGCACTGCTTTCCCTATGCTCATGTGTTTTCTCAACTGAGCAGCAGACTGGGAAGGACCAACAAGACCTTGACTGGTCAGTAGCTTTTCAGAAAAAGAATTTCCTAGGAAAAGCATTATTTCTTTCTTTCTTTCTTTCTTTCTTTCTTTCTTTCTTGCTTGCTTGCTTGCTTGCTTTCTTGCTTTCTTGCTTTCTTGCTTTCTTGCTTGCTTTCTTTCTTGCTTTCTTTCTTTCTTGCTTTCTTTCTTGCTTGCTTTCTTGCTTTCTTGCTTTCTTGCTTTCTTTCTTGCTTTCTTGCTTTCTTTCTTGCTTTCTTTCTTTTTTTCTTTCTTGCTTTCTTTCTTTTTTTCTTTCTTGCTTTCTTGCTTTCTTNTCTTTTTTTCTTTCTTGCTTTCTCGCTTTCTCGCTTGCTTATTTTCTTGTTTCCTCACTTTTTCTTTTTTCTCTTTTTCTTTTTCTTT
>VWYI01002265.1:0-24413 GCA_013399455.1 Anthoscopus minutus
TTCCTTCATCAGTGGGCCATTGCTTAGCAGAACCTTTGTTTGCCTGCTGACATTGCTGCTCAGGTCATGTCCCCAGAGATGTTCTTGATTTCCTCTCTATTTTCCTGAATATTATTTTTTAGGAACTATATGCCCAGATATTCTACTGTAATAAACTGAAATCACCAAATCACAGATTATGCTTGGTTGGAAGGGACCCATAATGATCATGAAATCCAACTTCCGCCCCTTTATAGGATCCTCCTCTAGAGTCAAACAATGTGCTTGAGAGTATGGTCCACTTGCATCTTGAGGTCTCTCAAGTTTGGTGCTGCCCTGAGTTGTCTGTTTCAGTGTCTAAACATCCTCTGGATTAAAGCCTTTTTCTACTGTCCAACATAAATCTTCCCTGACACAACTTCACGTCATTTTCTATCACTGGAGACAAGAAAAAGAGATCACTTCCTGCCTCTCCTCTTCCCACCATGAGGAAGTCAGAGACCTCAGTGAGGTCTCTCATTAGTTTCCTCCATGCAGAAGAGACAAAGTAATCTGCTGCCCTTCACAGAACTTCCCCTTAAGCCCTTCACCATCTCCATTGCCCTCCCAGGATCACTCTTTCTTATACTGCAGTGACCAAAACTTCAGACAATATTGGAGGTGAGGCTGCCCCATTGCAGAGCAGAGGGGGACAATCCTCTCCCTGGTCTGACTGGCCATGCTGGGTCTGGTGCCCACCAGGACAGGGATGCCCTCCCTGGCTGCCAGGGCAGTGCTGACTCATATACAATTTTCCATCCACCAGGATTCTCTGGTCCCTTTACACAGTTCTGCTCTCCAGTATCTCCTTCCCCAGCCTGTCCATACATCCAGGGTTACCCCATCCCAGGTGCACAGTCTGGCACTTTCCCTTGTTGAACTTCACTGAGCTGGTGATTGCCCAGACCTCAAATTTGTCCAGATCATGCCCTCAGCCCAGGGATGCTCAGCATGGGCTCCCTCAGCACCTCAGGACCCCACCGCTGGTCACAGCAGCCCCTGCCTGGGTCCTGCCTGCCCACACTGTGCTGGCCCTGCACACAGCTTGCCCTACAAAGGACTCCCAGAGCAGCTGGAACCACTGGGTTACTCCTGTCTCCATGCTGACAGGTTTATTTACTACAGGTTGCCATCCTGTGTCCTGCGGACCTGGTAATGGAAAGAAAACACTCTGCTCCACTACTGTTTGCTTTCTTTTCCTGGTCTTGGCTACAGGGGCAGGGGAGGGAGTGTCTGCAGCCCACCTCCCCCCCCCTCCCCCCCACCGAGGCAACTTCTCCCCAGCCATTGCCTGAGAAGATTCCTCTCGGCTGGGGAGGGAGAGCCCTCCAGGTCTGGGGCCCAGTTGGCAGCAGTGCTACTGCTGCTGAGACACCCACTTTGGGCCTCTCCTCCTGGTATTCTGTGCTCTTCTGCTCCTCCTGGCCTAGCTTGAGGCTGGGCTGACTCAGCATAAGTGGCAGCTGAGGCCAAACTCCTCCTGCTCACCTTGCAGAGCCGAGAGAATGGAGAATCGCTTCATGTGGCCGCTGTGGGAAATGCAGGCAACAAAGAGCTCTCAAGGCCTTGAGCATACAGGCTCAGAGATAAGAGATGGATACTATGTTTGACCTGAGACCTTGGAGAAGGCTTGAAGCTTTAGAGCAATAAAGTGAAACAGACATGAAGTAAGAATAGTAGTTTGTAGTTTAAGCAGAAATACGTTTCAAGTAAGCTGAAATATGCCTCATGTAAGCCAATAGATATGTTAAGCAAGATAGTAGAAAATTTTAAAGTTTAACAGTAGAACCTGTTATAGAGTTAGCAAGAAGCTCAAGATGTAGCAATGTAAGTTTCTGTAGTATTATATGATTGGATAAGATGCATTGAGGTAGAATAATATAAGACAAAGCAATTAATGATTGGTTTATGAAGATGCTGGTGAGCTTTGTGTAAGTTGTTTGATTAGATAAGAAATTTATAAAAGACATTGTAACTAGAATTAAGATGGCTTCTGATGTGACAGTGTTGAATGTAACACCTGTAATGTCTCACTCGCCTATGAAACTGATTATGCAATAAAACACCTTTTATAATTTCTCTCATTTGACCCTGTCTTTCTGTCAGTATCCCAATAGCTGCTGCCTCCCAAGGAGGCTCCTGGTGCAGGCACTGCTGCAGCATCCCTCTTGAACTGCCTTTTGGTCTTGTGTTTTGAGGCTGGGATCAGCCTTTCTGGTTTTGTGTTTGAGGGGTGGGATGGGGGACCCTGGCTAACTCTAGGACCTCTCCCAGGTCTCCTCCCTGAGCTTTATCCCATGGGTGAGCCCCAAGGGCCAGATGGGTATCAGGAATTTCACAGCACACCATTGGCGACTCATAGTCAGAATGCAGAAGAATACTCTAGCTGTGTTTCAAAATACCACATGCTGTGTTGTTTCCTTCCTACTGCAGATTTTCCATTGCTCCAGCCTCAGTCCCTGGCAGCCTGCCTGGATATTCTCCCCACATGGCTTCTGCAGTCCCACTCATCCAGGTCCTCCTGGTTCTGTGCACAGCTCTTTATGTCACTGAGGCCCTCTTCCTCCTTTTTTGGGAGCACATCCGAGTGAGAGATGATTCAATGACTCAGCACCAAGACCTCCAGCAGCAGCAGTCTGTTCCTGAGCACACTCAGTGGCCACAGGCAGTTGTCCACGGCTCTGGCGGGGATGTGAAGAGAAGGCCATGCCAGGGAGCAGCCCCTAAGGCCCAGTCCTGCCCGTGGGGGCCTGCAGCCCATGGGTGTGAAGCTGCAGGTCCTGGAGTGACAGAGGCAGCAGCTGGGGCAGCAGCTGGGCAGCACAGCACACATTACACACATCAACTGCAGGGATATGTTTGCAATATTGTGTATACTTACACTCCAAACTGAAAAAAACTGGGCAAAGGGTAGCTTAATTTCAGAGGCATTGGGGAAGAATTATTACCGCTGCTTTCCTGGCTAATTTTTGGAACATTATATTTTTTTTTAATACTTTATAAAAACAATCCCTGAGACTGGAAAGGGAGTTTTTCAATCACAAGGGTTCTTGCTTCACTTCAGGAAAAGTGTAATTCGGTGCACCGAGGAGATTTTTTCTTAACATATTGCTGATGTTCTCATGCTGCCACTCATTAGTAGAGATGGAAAAATTTCTCACTGTTTTTTGTTTGATTATTGTTTGGAAACAGTGAGAGAAAAAATATGCCCACTGTGAAGATTTGGCTCATGTGGATCAGTGATTATTTCAGCTGCAGAAGTTGAGGGAGCAATTCACAGAGGTTTCCCCAGGCAGAATCTGGTGCTGGTGCTTGTGCCATTGCAGTCTGGAGCGGGCTCTTTTCTAGCACAACTCACCATGCTGGGCTGCTGGGCAAATCTG
The DNA here is from genome assembly GCA_013399455.1 of Anthoscopus minutus. NCBI lineage: Eukaryota > Metazoa > Chordata > Aves > Passeriformes > Paridae > Anthoscopus > Anthoscopus minutus. The sequence goes on from VWYI01002265.1 coordinate 3,402, forward strand.
GTTTGTTTTCTGTTTTTTACTGACTAAGAGCAGCTAGGCATTGCTTACAGTGCCTAAAACAGATTTGTTGGTTCCTCTGAATCAATTCAAACTGTGGGTGTTCAGCCTGGAGAAAAGGAGGCTCAGGGGGGACTTTCTGGGTCTCCACAACTCTCTGACAGGAGGGTGGAGCCAGATGAGGCTCTGGTCCCAGGGAACAAGGGAGAAGACAAGAGGGAATGGCCTCATCTTGCACCAGGGGAGGTTTAGATTGGAAATGAGGGGAAATTTCCTCATGGAAAAGGTTGTAAAGCATTGGAACAGATTGCTGAGGGCAGTGATGGAGTCACTATCCCTGCAAGTGTGCAAAAGACATGTTGATGTGGCACTTGGGATGTGGTTTAGCAGTGACCATGGTGGTTGGCTTGATGATTATAAAGGTCTTTCCCAACCTTAAGGATTCTGTGATTCCACGGTTGTAAACAACCCAGTGATAACATAGCTTGATTTTAATTAGTGTAAATGACTTGGTTCACTCTCTGATGTTGTGTCCATGTCCATCCTCCAATGCATTTTCCAGCACGTGGAAGGAATAAACCAGGTGTGAAGACTGGAGAAGTAAAATGAGCATGCAGCACTTTACTTGGGAAGGGAACAGAAGATTCTGCAACTTCCAGAGGGGAGGAGAAACTGAAAAAAAGTTTGAGAAGCTGAAGTATTGGCAGCGGTACCAGGGAGAATAAATTAGAGGTGAGAGAAATTGTTTGTGGCTCTGAATTGCAGGACAGGCAGAGATCACCAGTGACCCGAACAGTTTGGCACCTCCTGGCCATTAGGCAGCTGATCCCAAAAGTTCATCTCTGCTCAAAGGGCATGCACAGCCTGGCTCACCCAGCACAGGTACAGGAGCAGCATGAGGAAAATGGAAGGTGAGTGTAAAAAACTAACTAAATACTGTTGTGTGTTTCCAGCAGGTTTTACAGCCTGTACTGAGCACCATGATCCTGGTTGCACTCTTCCCAGACACCAACATCATTAGATCTGAGGGAGCTGATTTAATCAGTTGTTAAAATAGTCAAATCATTTGATTTAAATGATAAAGACCATTTTTATCTTGCTGCTGCTCAGAAGGCAGAGGATTGGGCTAAAGCTAGGGGTTTTGAGGAACAACCAGAGAGTGACATGCAGAGCCAGGGAATAATAATGTGGCACCACCTCGGTTTGGGGAGAAATATTTTCCCAGCAGGAGCCCAGCTCCAGGGCAACATCCCCGGAACCTCTGCAATACAAATAGTAGAAAGTTCATTCACACAGCAAAAGATTTCCTGCTTTTATGTACCTTTCCACATTCACTACACCTCTTTATTTCAAAAGCCACCATGGGAGCACTCTGTCTGTGCTGGAAGGCTCATCCTTCCCCCACTTCTTCTCTGCACTAAGATGTTCTCTGTTCTGCTGCTGCTCAATGCATCTCCTGGCTCCCCACCACTGAAGGAAAATAAATCTGTTTACAAGATACAAACATCTTTGTGTGAACCAGAGCCACAAGCTGCCAATTGCGTGTTCTCCCAGCCCAGCAGTACCTCCTACTCCCAGCACTGCCTTAACATGGCTCCAGGGGTGTGTTGCTATTAGGTCATGTCACCAGGGACTGGAAAGCACCAGACTATGCACTGTGTCTTAAAAATCCAGATGTGTGACAATTATCTCATGATAGCCATCAGAGGTCCTGTTGTAAGGATATTTCTAATAATTTAGCCTTCAGGAATTCTTAGGCTGGGATCAACCTGTGCTCGGAGCTGGAGCAAACTGTGTGCTCAGGTCCGCTGTGTGAAACAGTCAATGAGGTCCTGGTGCTTCCTATTCCCTGAAGAGATGGAGCTGTTACATTTTCCTGAGTCTACATGGTGTAGGCAGATACTTTCTAGTTGGGAAGATGGATAGCAATGCTCAAACCACTAATATCACTAAATATAGTTGCATGAGATTAAATAATAATAAGTCAACCACACTTCCCTTATTTATTTCCTGATTATAGGGTAATATGTTGTTATATGGTTCTTTCCTTATATTTCATCTTTCTATATGTTGATCATCATGAGGCTGCAGCTGGAGCAGAAGTGGAAGCACCCAAGGAAATTACTCACCTCCTTCAGGCCAGACATGGATTTTGACCCAGCAAATCAGAGGAACACTGACGTAAAGGTAGAGTGTTGTGTTATTCAGGCAACAAAATGTCACCGCAAATGACTGCCTTGTGTTTGGTGTTTCTCAACAGACTTGTGAAGTAAGTATGAAGGAAATATCCTTACTATTTATTACAAAAGGTCAAGTGTACAAACACCTGCAGCTGCAGACGATCTGAAGGATGCTGTGGTTACACCAGGCAATGCCCCACTCTGCTGCTGGGAGTAGCCCCAAAAAGCTTGTTCAGGCTGGGGAAGGTTTCAAGAGACAGCAGCATTTTCTTTATGCTTCCTAAAAATCCCTGCCCTCTTCCTACTAAATGTACAATGCAGCTTCCAGTGGCACAATTTCTTCTCGTGCTGGTGCTGACCTTGCAGGGCCCCGCAGGAGGGACCTCTGTGAGCAGTGAGATTTGCATACTATGCAGTCATATCCCAGGACAGTCCTGGCACTGCAAACACGTTTTCCCTCTGCAGTTTGCAGTAACAGTCAGGAGCATCCAAACTCTTGCAAAGCAAATCTTGTTTAAAGGATGGGTTTAGTCCTGGTGAGCTTCCAAGGACCCTCCTTTAAAGCAGCGTATGCAGGGAGGTCTGAAGTGTACCCATACCCTCTGAGTTTCAGATGGAGCTTGGAAAACATGTAACCCTCCCCTAAATGTCCCTAAGAGCAGAAAAGAGGCCCTCGCCCTTTCCCGGAGCTAGGGAGGTGGAAAGGAGGAGGCTGGAATGGCAGTGAAATTTGTAGCTGTCCCACTTCCAGCAGTCTTGGCCTTCCCCCACTGGCTTTGCAGGAGCTCTGCAGCTTCTCGCCGTGAGAACACCCCATAGAAAGCCCTCTGCCCCTGTGCAGAATTCAGAAGTCATGCACAATCTCTCCCCTTCCCAGAAATCAGGCTGAGTTTGCACATGTGCACAGGCCAAGTTTTAGCTCGAAGAGAGTTTTATACCTGACTTACTGAAGGTTTATACCTTACTGAAATAATTTTGTTATGGAAGCAGTGACATAACTTGATAGTAATGCACACACACCACTCCAGTGCCAGGGGTTTATAAGGCATTTATGAGGTGTGTGTATAGGACGTGACATCCCCAGTACAGGCAGCGCTGGCAGAACCTGGCTGGGACTCTTCCAGCAAGGAACTGGGGGCCCCAGGATGTCTGGAAGCACTGTGGAGATGGCTCCTCACACAACAGACCTGGGAAAGGGACAAGGACATGAGTTCAAATAGCTATCTCATGGCAATGGTCAACAGGGGATCCTTCACCTGAGAAATTCTTCTCATTAGATCTGATGGTAACAACAAAACCAATATTGTGGGAGTAGCTATTGATCAGCTTCAGTAGAGTACAAAGCAGAACTTCTCCTCCAATCCATGGAGAGGATTATCTGCTCTGTAGGGTGGCCTATGGGCATCAGAGCCTTGTAGCAGTGGGTTTCTGCTACTGTAGGCTGTGAAATGAGATGTCCTGCCTGGTGAAGTCATGTTCAAGGTGTTATTGATGAATTTTGCAACAAATAAACCAATTACAGTTGCAGATTCCAATTAGTAACTTTTATTAATTACAGCAAGCATAGCAATAAGGCAACACAGCGCTGGGCGACAGGGGGATCACAGTCTCGCCAACTGCCGCGCCGATCTCGGTCCTGAGCTCAGCTTTTATACGTGGGGGTCTTCTTGTACTCTGTGCATGCACGTCCTTGTTGCTAGGGTCTCTCTGTCTTCTGCCACTTCTCAAGAACCGCTGACTTCCTGTTTCCTGCCATGTCTCAAGCACCGCTGATCTCCTGGAACATATCACTTACAACTACAAGCCAAGCAAGCAGGTATTTTGCAACTGCACACTCCCTCTTAACCCTTTCCACCCACATTCTGGATTTAGTGAACAAACATCTCACTAACAAAGGGAGCTGGGACACCTCTGAACAGCCAGGTAACTCTGGAGCATCCCTGGGGACCGGGTATTAATTAGAATGTAAAATTTCCTCTGCAATGATTTTGCATTTCTGCTGTTAAGAGGATAATCTTCCATTACCCTATGATTTCTGAGTGTGCAGAGTCTTGGCTAACGCTGGGCTGGAGACAAGAAAGAGAAGTTTTGGCCAATTGGCCACTAATTCATGCGTAGGTGGTATTCAGCACCAAATTTGCTTTGCAGAATCAGTAAAGATGAGGGGCTATTGTAAACCTGCAAAAACATGTTTGTGCTACAGCACTTGATTCAAACATTGTCCTAGTAAAGAACAAATATGCCTTTGTGAAAAAAAAATTATGTGGTTTCTATTGCCCATGCTTTTACTGTGTGAGAAGTTGCCTGGAGAGCAATACTTGTTCATCTGATGTTCTGAAGGAATTGATTCAGAAGCTATGACACAAATGAAGTATGAGCAAAACAGGAGCTTCAGTTTACAGAGTCGTGGCATCATGAAAGCAGGAAAAGATCTCCAAGGCCAGAGAGTGCAATCTTTGACCTGATATCTGTATTTACCTGATTTGCAGGGATCTCTGTGCTGCCATTTTTAGTGAGCTCACCTATGGAATTTATGGGGTGAGCACAGGAAACAGCCCAGATTTGATACAAAATATGTGGGATTTATAGCTCTCTACAGACCTTGTGTCATCTGCGCAGCTGCTCATGTCTTACCTCATACCAGCTGCTGTGAACACCCCAGAGACACAGGATTTTAGCCTCCAAAGACCTCTGGTGGTTTGACTCTCTCACCTGTGTATCAGAGGGCCCAGAAGATCAGCCGTCTGCTGCAGGGAGCTGGCAATTCACTTATTTAGCACTTTCCTGGCAGTGCAAGAGGTAAGAATAGGAGATGTGGATAGTAAAGTCCAGCTTCATCATTTTTAGTAAGATCAGATGAAAATACTGAGCAATTATTTTGTTTAACATGAGAATAGGGAATAGTTTTAATATTCAATATGATTAATTTACACCAAATTTTAAGTTGACTAATTATACATGCATCATGTTTCTTTTCCCAGATGATCATTTTTCCAGATAACTCTGCAAATCAACAATTAGAGCAACATTCCCAGTGCTCTGATAATATTCTCTAGTGTTCCCAGGCTCAGGCTGCTCTGCTGAACAATGGATGGGCTGTGCAGCAGCTGAGCATGACTGTAAAAGTGTCATGGAATGATAAAGCAGAGATCATGCAGAGAAGCCTGGGGCTCCTGTGCCAAAGTAGTTTCAGAGCAAAACTTCCAGTAAACTGGTGTTTTCTTGCTTCCAGTCTTTTCCTCTTGACTCTTAAATAGTGGCTAGAGGATAAGGTTGGCTATGGCCTGGTTTATCTGCAGTTCCAAAGCAGCGTGTCACCCAACAATCCTGTGAGGGAAGCCTTTGGTGTCTTTCCAGTCTTTAGTTTTTCTCAATTATTAATCTGAGGGTTGCTTAATTGCTAAGTCTTCTACTTTTAGATAGTATGGGGAAGCATGATGGAAGTGCTGTTCAGACACAAACCAGTCCCTTCTCAGCTTCAAAGGGCAAAGAGAAATAATTTCCTTGTTCCATCACTGACACCAATGGCTCTTGTTGAGCTCTTGCCAAAGCTGCAGCCAGAGCAGAGCCCTTTCCCATTCCTTCCTAGGCAGCAGGAGCACCGTGGGACTGGTTTTGAGGGCTGTCTCCTGAGAGGAGTGCAAGTAAATGTGTGCAGGAGGAACCTGTAGTGGAGTCTGTGGGTCATGTTTCTGCAGACATTTACTGCAGCCTGCTGCAGAGTGAAGCGGTTACTGTTGTCTGTGTAACCAGGTACTTGGTCAGATGTTAAGAATCAATTCCTCCCTGTGAGGATGGGGACGCCCTGGCACAGGTGCCCAGAAAAGCTGTTGCTACCCCTGGATCCTTGGAAGCATCCAAGGCCAGATTGGACGGGGCTTGGAGCAGCCTGGACAGTGAAGAATGTCCCTGCCGTGGCAGGAGGTGGCACTGGATGGGCTTTGACATCCCTTCCTACCCAAACCAGTCTGTGATTCTCTGATTATTCTGTCTTTATTTTCACTTGTGAACAAATTCCAAGTCTACAGTGCCTGCATCACACATGGGGCTGCTCCATCCCTATGTGCACTTGGAGGAGGAGATGGTGGGCATGCTGCTCATAGTGCTGCTGTCCTTTCTCCAGGGACTAAAACCACCAGGCTTTTCTCATGTTTTCTATTTTCATTCTATAGTTTTATAATTAATTCTCTCACCCCTCAAAATCTTGCCTAATTGTCAGTCCTGGAATAAGCCCCATTCTTCTCAGGCATAGTGGGAATGTGTAAGATTTCTTCTGGGAACCTTGATGCCTGCAGGTTTTGGCCTTAATGAGTTTATGCAGAGCTGAGCTCATGCTGGAAGTTAAACTTTGTCTTTAAAGAGTCTGCAAGATCAGCAAGGAGGATTTTAAGTTCCTCACAGCAAAAGCTGTGTCGATTTGGCACCTACAGCCATTCCAAGGAAGACTGTGGTCTCCAGAACAGTTAGATGATGCAGTGTTAAAACAACTTTCTCCCAGTGCTGGTAACCTGCCATGGCTTGGCTGAACCACTTGTAGCTAAAGAACCCCATATGAATTTGCATTTTCAGAGGGAATTTCCTGTGAAGTCTGAATGCACTTTTTTAGTGACAGCAGCCTATTTGACACTGCCTTGGCTCACCTGAAGCCTTCTTGGCTTTCACAGTGTCCATGTTCACATTGTTGCTGTTGAAAAGTTATCAGGGAAGCTGTTCCATGTTTACCAGGAAGCCTTTCTGAATTCTTTACTAAATGCTAAGCAGAGCTCTACTGTGCTGCCATTTTTGGTGAGGTTTCAAATGGTTTATTTTTGTGCTATGATGAATTTTAATAATTGCTATAAGTATGCTATTAGTCAAAATGAGGGACAAAGAAACCCAATTATTAAACTAGACTGCTGTGACTAGAGTCTATAGCTGATTTATTAAAGCCCAACTGTCAGGCTTAATAATTAACCCACTGGCAATCCTGGAAAAGAAAATGAACGTTAATACTGAGTTAACTGATCATTATTTCTTTTCCCTCCTCCCATTAGAACAATATCTTGCAGGATATCAATTAAACAATAATTTTACATTATATACACTGTGTGCTTTCTCCAGTGCTTTGCTACCTCCTGCTTTCCCAATGCCACTTTTATGGAATTAATGCTTTTTTCCAAGTCTTCCTTTGCCACCTTGGGCTGTGTAAGGTCTGAGGGAGCCAATACAGGGTGCAAATGTTACTAAAAATGCCCTTTTTGTATCTGAACCAAAGACCATCCACATTCCCACTGACAGGTACCTACTTGTGAGAAATTCCTGAGAACTCTGAGGCTTCTGATTCAGGTCCTGACTCAGCACAGCTCATCCTCCTGCTGCAGCCAAAATCTTGGTTTTGCTGTGAAGTGCCTCCTTGACCCAGCTCCTGTCTCAGTGGGCTGGGAGACAGTTCTCTGCACAAGAAGGCACCTGCCCACCCTGAAAGGTGTGCTGATGTCACCTGGAAAGCCCCACCTTTGGTGGAGTGGCTTTATGACCAAGATTTTCTCCAAATTATTTCAGAAACCTGGGGTCTTTCAGTGACAAATGTTCTTGCAGGGAGGATGGACAGGATCTCCTTAAGCAGTGCCCACAATCACATATGAAAGCAACCTCAAGGGACTAATTTTAATCTGGATTTTATTTCTGCATTTTGACAAGCTCTGCCAGCTTCTTGCAGTCATTGCAAAAAGTAACATTTAGGCTCTGAACCTGCTTATATTTGCAAGGGACTCTGAGAAGCAGTAGAAACATAGAACAAATTCAGAGTGGTACCTGAAGTTATTGCAGAGATTATGATTCCCTGTGTGTGTGGCGGAGGACAGCTGTCCTCTGAAATGTTTTGAGGTGAGCTGAGGTGACCCAGAACCCTTTGTACATTTACCTTTTTGTTTGATTTTGGTTTTTATTTGAGGAGGAGACCAAACTCTCCAAACAGAAACCTGAACATAATGGCATCAATAAGAGCTTATCAAATATGGGGCAGTGCCCACGGTGTCCCCAGTGGGTTGGAGGGATTGACTCCTTTTGCCCTTGCTGTTCCTGAAGGGCCGGCTTTAGACACAGCTGTGTTTGGGGCATGGCTGAACTTGGAAACCCCTTTGGTTTTTGCCCATCCTCCAAAAAAGCAACATGTTCTTGGTCAAGAGCATCCACTCCCCACTGCTGGCCTTTCTCATTCCTTCACCTACTGTCACCTGCTCCCCTGGGATGGTCAGTAAGGTCCCTTCCACCCAAACCAGTCCGTGACTCCCGGGTTCCCACTGCAGTCCCAGTTCCCTCCTGGTCTCCCAGTCCCACCGGGAGCCATGCACAGCTCTGATGTCCGAGTGTGACCAGCTGGGGAAGCCCCAGGGCAGGGGATAATGTGTCCAGGAGGCAGAACTGAGCTGGCTTCAAAGCAACGTCAGCCCTCCAGCAGTGACTGGGGCAGCTGAATCCATTTCCTGAAGGACGTTAAGCTCCAGCTCAGGGTTTCAGGTTATTCCAGGAAATCTCCCCATGAGCTTGCCCCAGAGGTCAGCTGCTCCTGAGCACAAAAGCAGCAGCAAAATTACTTCCAGCCCTCACTTTGGTGCCAGCAATAAATTAAGTGATGAAATATCAGAAAAGCACCTATAAAAGAAGTTGTCCTGCAGCTTTAGAAGGAAAAATAAAGGAAATCCCTGGATTTAGGAGTTGGTTATAGGACTGAGAAAGGAGAGAGTTCTGCTTTTGCATGTGAAAGAGATATCAAAGTATCTTCAGACTGAAAAGGGATAAACATTCTTTGTAGAGAAAACTTTCCCAAATCTGAAGTTAGCTGTAGTGATGGTGGGAGCAATTTGGAGCAGTGACTCAGTGTATGGAGGGTATTTACTCACCCAGTTGCTTTAGATAAATCTCCCTGATGCTGATGTTTTCTGATACTTTTCATTTTTCTATATTTAACAGGAACCAAAGTACAAGTCTCTACTCCAGGAACCATTGCCATGGAGATGATTATTCATTAACTCTGGGTAAGGAAAAATGGGCTTAGCAACATCTAAGATCTCTGGGGGAGTCTCTACATTAATTTCCTGTCAAATTCCTGTTGGTATTCTGTGTAAGCATTACTCCAAATTAATAATGCAAAATAACTAGAAAGTAGCAGAAGCCCCAAGACAAATACTGCAATTTTTAGGCAGAATGGGTTTAATTGGTATTGTTGTATGCGTTCTTTGCCTCTGAATTGTGAACTATTTCTGGTGAATAATTGACTGTGCACTTTCTATAGAAACTACAGCTAAAGGACATTTTACCTCTTAATTAGAAATGGTGGAATAATAATTGCTAATAATGTGTTTGATTTATTTTCACCACCATTGCTGAGCATATTTCTTATTAATAAATGCCTTCATTAGTAGATCAGTGTCATAGAATATAAATAAATTATTTGGGATGCTTCCTCCCCATCAGTCACTGAATACATTATTCTTGACTATTTCTATTCATTAAGCCAGCTGCATTCCATTAAGAAAACAATATAAACCATAGTTCAGGGAAGGACTCTGTAACGCTTTAAAAATCCACAGGGAATATTTCTCTCATATCAACATTTTTATAGCTCTAATCCTTTAACCTGGAAATGCTGTGTGCTGGGTCTAATATGCAGAAATCACCAGAACCTTTGGGATAAACAATACTCTGTGTGTGGAGCCCAGCTCTGCCACACATGGGGTTGTGAAAGGGGAGGGCACTGGCGTCGGAGTGTGCATGGACTGAGGGGTCTAAAATAAGCACTTGTCTCTATGGGGCCATGCTGAAGTGCCTGCAGTGCAGCAGAACCTGAGCATAGCCTTTTCTGAGGGAAGATTGTGAAAACTTGTCCTATTAGGAAATGCAGTAAGGTTGGTGCTGCTGTCTCTGCCTCCCTCAGAGCTGGACTTCAGCATCCTTTTACAATTAAATCCTCCCTAATAACTGTACCAATGAATGACTGTTTGGCAGTAAGAGTTAAATGCAGTTCGTGCCCATTGCTTAAATCTTGGGAGAATGTCTCAGCCTGGCAGCAGTCTCATAGTACCCACCAAAGAACCCACTACCATTTTTCCCACAATTAAATGGGAAATCTTTGAGCATTTAACATTATCTCCTATAAACTCTCCCCCAGTCATCCAAAGAAGACCCAGCATCATTTTGATGTTTAAGAAAGAATAATCCCCTTTACATTTCAAGAGTCTACTCCCTCATTTTTATTCCTGTGACTAACTGATCATGCATTCCTTGCTGATAAATGTCCATTAGTGTGGTTGGTGGCAGGAATTAATGAAACCATAAATTGCACATAGTCTCTGGTGATTCTTCCCTCTGCAGTCTGTCTGGGAGATGAAATTCCTTGGCAGTGCAGTGTGTCAGTGGATGACAATGCCTTTGTTCTGGGGAGAGACACAGCATCAGAACCACTTCAAAGCTGGATAGAGTGAAGGAGAGTGCAAGCTGTGTTCTGATGTGACACAGCACTCCCTAGCACTGGAATGCAATGGTGGAGGTAGCTGAGAAAGAAAACGGTCAAATACCATCCACAAAGCAACCCAAACCCATATGCCTCCAATATAATCTGCATTCAGTTTAATTAGTTTAACTTGGTTGGAGATGATGGAAAAGAAGCAACAGTCACATTAAAGAACAAAATTTGTCTTACATCCAGTGACCAGGAGCAGAGAAGAACTGAGCACCACCCCTGAAAGTGTTGGATGGGGCTTGGGGCACCCTGGGACAGTGGGAGGTGTCCCTGCCCATGGCAGGGGTGGAATGAGATGGGTTTTCAGATCCCTTCCTACCCAAACCACTCCATGATTCTATGATTCACCCCAAGGTTTATCCGTATGCACTGATGTTTTGTTGCTGCAGCAGCTCCCTGGCAACTCTGAGAACCCCAGCACCCAAAACAACTTGCAGGAAAACCTCTCTTGGCCTTGCAATCATCAAGGTGAACACTGCAACAGTGGTTCCTTGTGAAATACCCTCCTGCTCATTCCTGCTGTTTGGCTGGAGGTGCCTGGAGCCAGCAACACCTCCCAGGCTCTTTGTCAGGCTGCAGCAGAGCTGGTTGCTGGTATCAATAGATAAAGAGATTCCCCTGTGCTTTCTTGCCAGAGCAGCCCTATGTTCCTTGCCAGCAGGGCTGTAGCACCTTGTGGTCGGCAGCTCCAGGCAGAAGGGGATGATTGATGGTCACTGGGCAGCTCCTGTGTGCCCTGGGGCAAAGGGAGGTCAACCAAGAGGATCTCATGGCTATGAGATTCTATGAGAAAACAGAAAGGAAAAGAGGAAAAAGAATAAAACAGAAAGGCCAAATCCACTCTTGCCTGGTAAGTGCTGTCTTGAGATCTCTAATACCACTTGGGACACCATGGAGTGCTGGCTGCATGAACTTCCAGCCAGTTGTACCACAGACTTGATGTTGAGCTCCTGAAGGCATTTCCTGAACTAGTAACTCAAAGGAAAGTACATTACTTTTCTTTTTTTTATCATCAAGATTTTTCTCTTACATCTTTCTCATTCCCTAGGTACTTTATATCTAATGAAAAACTTAAGAGGAACTTCGAATATTTCCCAAAGGTATTGACTAGTGACAAAACACCATCCAGTGGAGTGCCTTTTTCTATGGAAAAATTTGCAGGTTAGACTGGTGCATGTGTACACAGCTTGCTCTTACGAACTGCTGTGCTGGTTTGGGCTTACGTAGTGATACTGGTTTTGCATTACATTTTTAATGTGTTCTCTTATGTAATTATGCTCTATGTGATCTCATGTTGCTGCCAGCTTGGATTGCTTCAATCTTTTAATGAAGAAATTCTATTTACAACTGTCTTGAAAAATTGAGAGAGGTGTTTGTTCCTACTAATGGATCCTGATATAATATCACCTATGAGACACAAATTCTAGGCCTATCACCAGGCCAATGTTCAAGTCAGTGACAAAATCAATGGGTGTTTAAAAAAGAGGTTATTCTGAGTCTGTGTCTCAGTAATATTAAATAACATTTCATAAACAGATAGCATTTCTAATTACAAGTTTGTCCTGCGTCATTGCTTTTAAAAAACCTTTTCTGGGATTGGCAAACCAGGGAAAAGAATAGCCAGCTGTCCAGAAAGAGCTGAGAGTTGGCTCTGCCAATCTCTCTCCTTGGGGAGGCCACATTTACTGGGTACTTTATGAGAGGCTCAGGATTTCCAGTAATTTTTTTTTTCCTGCTAAGGTTTCTATAAAATAGAAATGTTTCTCCAAAATTTATTAAATCACAATTAAAACTTAAACTCAAGTTGTTGGGAGAAGGTAGATTCTTCACACCTGAGAAGAAGTAGAGGGGTGAATTTCAGGTATGTGCTGTGGGTCTGTAGCAATCCTCAGTTATTTTTGGGTAGTGCCTGCCAGAGGACCTTGCTGACACATTCATTTGATGATGACAACTCTTGGTTTGATGATGAGTTCATTTGATAATGAGTTTCCCAAGCAACAGTGGCTGTGCTGCTTCCCAGTCTCACTAAAGGCAAACTGGGTGCTTAAAGGATGACTAAAACAGAATGAATATTTAAAATTTGTAAATACGAGAGAGAAGAAATTAATTATGTAGAGTAAAAAAGCAAATTAGCATGACATTAAGTAAAAAGGAAGTGTAAATTTTGTATTAGAAACATCTTCACAGATGGACATATCAGGCTGTAACAAAAAACAGTCTGAAGTTTCAGCAGATGAAAGGCTGGATGAGTGGTTACAAGCCAACGTTTGATAGCTTGTATGGGAATTTGGAAGACAGACCAGGAATATACTATCAGCCCATTGTAGTGCTGGACTAAAAGGGCTCTTGATAGGGTTTTTTTCCAAAGTGAATAAAAGTGTGAGGCAAACTGGCTTGCCAAGAGGAATAGTTAGCAATTAATGACAAATAGCCTTGCTCTTTGTAGGCTTTACAGATGCAAGGATGGGACAAATATTTCTTTGGCCCTGATTCAGCAGGTTCACGAGGGTCACACAATTCACAGCACTAAGTTCTGGCCTAACTTGTGGAGAGTAATCTGCTGGAGAGCCACAGACCACAGGAAAGCCTTTGATCTCTGTGTACGTCTGCCAGTTGGCCACTGCTATGTCAGAAATGCCTCTGCTGTTAGTGTGGAATGTGCGGATGATAAAGGAGAATTTCAGAGCCTGCTGCATGCAGAGCTCCAACTTCCTCCTGCCTCCAGAATGTTCTATGGCTCCAGAACCAGCTGGATTGTCACACTTCTCTGTATTTCTCCACACACCACATGGAGAAACAAGTTCAAAGACCCTCAGATGAGATGGATTAAATAATTTGTGGCCACAGAACATTTCCTCTGACTGCGGAAGGAGACTTTCATCATTTCTAAGGCTGCCTCAGCTGACAGAAGTGACAGTGGTGGCTGTGTTGTCTCAGTACTGCCCACAGTGGAGTCCAGCTTGCAGCCAACCTGCAGCAAGGAAAAGAAGGTGAGCATGCCTGGGATTTGCAGGGAGATATGAGGCCAAATGCCCTGAGTGCCCAAAGCACATTTAAAAGTGCTTGTTTTGATAAGTTGGCCATTCAGAATTTCTCTGAGGAGCTGAGCAGTGAGGAAGAAGAGGTGCAGAACTAAAGGCCGAGATGCTGCAGGTATAATGAGGTCCCAGCAGCCTCCCCAGGGCTGGAGCTGGGAGCAGGAACACAACTGATGTGTTCCTTGCCTGCAGCCAAAGAGGGTGTGTGCTGCTGCAGGGGAGTGGAGTGGGAGGAGAGCGATTGTTTTGGGGAAAAGAGAGTCTGAACTCTCCTAGGGGCTGGAAGGGGTCCCAGAGCAGCCCTGCTCATCTGGGAAATGTCAGGGTGAGGAGCACAGGGCTCTGGTGAGATGGCAGGAGCAGCTCTGAGAATGAGATGATTGAATTGACCGCCACAGCTTGTTCTCTACCCCACAACAGCCTCTCCTCTCCAGTCTGCTCCAAGAAGCAGCCTGATTTCTGAGATCTTGCAGAGAGCTGGTTCCTTGGAAATAAAAACTAGACGTGACAGTCCTGGACTTTATTGAAGTCATGAGTATTCTGGTGAAGTACAAGTTAGACACACTTATGGAAGAGTGAAAAAGGGTTGGGGTTTAGTTAGTTACTTGGTTAGTTATTGATTGATTGATTTTTGTGAGTTCTCTGTTTGCTAAACATTCGTTTTCACTTTAAATTGGCATTTTGACTCTTTGTGACTGGTTTCACGAAGGATAGTCAAGAAGGCCACTTTGCCTCTTGTGAAACCACACTTCTTTCTTGCATAACCACAGCATTAATCGTGAAGGCCCCAGCATTTTTGAAATCCAGACCCAAGCTGACATGGTACTGGAATGTCTTTCCATTCCATTGCACAACAGCATGGTGAGCTGCTCTGGGATAGAGGTGGAGCAATTTTCTCTGTAGCTCTCCAGGAGTGGGATAAACCACATTTATTTTTCACACCACATAAAGAATTATGGGAAATGTTGACGTGGTTGTGTCTGCCTGTCAAGGGTACAACAGCAGCTTCAGCATTTTTTTGGCACAGCTCTTTAAAGTCCAACTGTTTACTGACTTGTCACCTCTATCTTACAGTAAAAAAAGGGTAAATTTGTTTTGCACTTCAGGGATTTATTCAGATAATCTCATTTCCTTAGTTATGAATAAAATGAAGTGTGATTTTCATATGTATATATTCAAAATGCAGCTTTTTTTCAGTCTTTGTCTCATCTTCCTGGAGCAATGCCTCCAGCTCATATATTGATTTAATATTTTTATGGGTTTTTATAGCAATTTTCTTTCCATAACAGGTACAGAAATCCTGTATGTCTGTATATCCCTGTGTACTGTGTATTGCATTATAAACAGCAACTCATTTCTCTGGGCATTAAATGCAGTTTACAAAACAATGTTCACTGCAGCCAGGACTGCCAAGGAAAATATTTGTGTGTTTACTGTTCTGACAGCTGGCAATTGGAGTAGGGGTGGCTGGAAGCAGAGCCACAGCATTTACCTTTGTTAAGCAGCAAGGGCTTCAAAGAGAATTTAGAACATTAAAAGCCTAGAAAGGGTCGAGAAAAGAGGGCTGAGGCTCAGGTGAAAAATGTCTGAGAGACTTACTGTAGGAACTTAGGTAGAATTAGAGAAAAAACAAAAATTCAGATTAGCCTCCAAGATAAAATCCTTTGGGATTGGTGCAAAGGCTGGAAAGTGAGACTGGGACTAAAGCAGGGAAATGAGAGAACCAAACAAAGCCTTTTGTTTTCCTCTGTCAAAGCTTTTACATTTTATCTAATCAGTCTTAATAACTCTGGATAGTCTATCAGTGATGCTGCAATTGTAATAATCACCTGAATTTTCATGTGGAATAGTTTCTGGCTTTCATTGCTGAAAAAAACATGTGTTAAAAACATACAGTCTTATTTAAAGTCCTGCCTACTTTCTGGAGGTGCACATTGGTGAAGGTACAATTCCAGTCCGTGGTAGTTTCACTGACTCTGCCATGTCCTCTCCTCCCTTCCAACAATTCATCGGCAAGAGCTTCAGGAGACAGAGCTTTGGATGGTTTTCATTAGGCAGAAAGGCTTCAGGGAGGTTTTTCTACAGATCTTTACAGCTAGAGGATGTCCAGGAGGGAATCCAGCTTGACTTTCAGATCCCAGATTTGAGTCTGTAGTCATCGTAGTAAATGAAATAAAAGGAAAAAATGATACATTATCATTTCCTATGGATTCCTAGGGCATTATGAAACTCCACGAGGCCAGCTTCCCAGTGTCCAACTGGAACTCCACTAGGAAAAACCAGTCACTCACAGGAGTTTGGAGCTGAACCAAAGGCTCTGTGCACAATGGGACCTGTGGGTCAGGTGCTGTGCAGCCCCAGCTTTGTGTCTTCCACCACTGTGGCTGGGCAGTGCCAAAGTCTTACATGAAAAACTTCTTAGAAAATCATAAGTTCTTTTGAAAAGGCCCAAATTCACCCATTATTTTGGAAATATCAATACAAATTTATAGTAGTGTCCTCAGCACAGAATGTCAGTAATTATTGACACCATGTCCCGGTTTTAGAGACAGTTATCTGTCAGGGAAGGCAGAAAAAAAAAATTGTAAGCCCCCACCCTCTCCCTCTGAATTATTATATCTTGAAAACACGGAGTTCTCAGGCAGAGATATGGGGATAGGAATAACAGTTCTTTACTAATATATATATATATATATATTAAGGTAAACCAACAACAATAACTACAGTATTAACAACGGAACAGAACAGGGATCCCGTCTCGGCCGAGACGGGAAAANGAGAGTGTCTGTGTTGCCCTCCCAGAAGGACCCAAAACCAAAAACTGCTCCCCTCCCCACTGCCCCCGGGGGCTCAGCCGATCCTTTTGTCTTTTAAAGTACCGATGATGTACCAGCCATCAGGTTTTCTCTCTCAGCTAAATGGGAAAAATTCTAACAGCTAAGAAACGAAAAAAAAAACATGTAACCCCCAACACACCACACTAATGGTTGTGAAGGGAAATGCAGATAAACTGGAAAGTGTTCAGTCATTTAATGCCTGTGTGGTGGTTTCTAGAAAGTAATGGCTCTTTTGTTCTGCTTAATTCAGCAAGAAATCACAGCAGACCCTACAATGCAGGTATCTGCTGCCATTCTTCTGGTAAGAATCCTCCAGCTGTCTGGAAGCTGCCTGCAGTGTCACACAACCACATGAACACCCCAGTGAGGGAACCCAGCTGACAGACACTACGAGCGAGGCAAACTGGTGAGTGTCATCTCACCAAAAACCGGCAGGAGCAAGACAAAACATGCAATTCATTGAGTGACCCCCTATGATCTTCTGAGTTCCAAAACCTCTTCAAGTCTGAGGAATTCCAATTAGGAGGAGGGTTTGAGTTAGAAAGAATCCTGTGGTTTGACGGAGCAGAAGCAAGGGGGGCTGGAAATTCCCAGGCAGGGCTGTACTGCACAGGCAGTGCCTGGAGATGCTGCTGCAGAGACGATGTCAATGTGCCTGTGGACAGCTCTCTGGGAAAAGTTTCATTGCAAATTCTAAATCAACACAAGTAAACTTACGTGAGTTTCAGAAGCCATGCAGCCTCCCATGAGTGGGTGTGTGTGTCACAGATGCCTGGTGAGGATCCTCTCTGCCACCCTCCAGGTGAGCCTGCAGGGACCAAGACAACCCTAGCTGCTCCAGTCACAGCCACTGCTTCCTCTGATGGGCACCAGGCACTTCCAGTATTCTGTGGGTGCCTGTGAAATTAGGTGTTTGGAAAAACTTTATAATAAGAGAGTACACCGGAACATTTCTTGGATCAAGCTGCTGCATTACTCATGCATCATTAATTCTCCAAATATTAAAGGAACATTGCCTAAATATTGGGCCGTAGTCCAATAAAGAGATACAGAACAGCTTGCTCAGGTTAAACCATGATGTCAGGCCCTTGGCCAGGCACCTCCAGGGCAGGAGGGGAGGGAGAACGCCAGGTGGGGCTGCTGCTGTGGAGGAGGCTGGCTGTGCTCACAGGTTCCCATTTCACATGTTCATGTGCATGTTTTACTGCCCCCAACTGCAGCATCTCATTGTTAGTGCTCACATTGCCTCACTCCCAGGCAGGATCCTTTGTTACCACTGCAGACCAATTTAATGCTCTTTTTGGCATTCCACCTGTAACTAAAACCACTGCTAACTTTGCCTGAGTTTGCAGAGAATGCAGCCATAGCACTGATGGCATTGGCACTGCAGAGTCACTACCGATGTTTTTTAGGTCCTGCCATTCTGGTGAGATTCTCCTCTTTTCCAGGCTTAGACCTGCCCTGGCACTTTTACTTTCACTTTGTCACTGCCATGCCAGAAGCACAAACAGAATGTCAGGTAAGCCTCATTTCCTATATTGGTCCATAATGATGCTACCCACCTCTTTACTGCTCGTGTCCCAGCTCCTGTGAAACTGATAGCTGTGCACAGCTCTTCAGACCTGAGGGAAGTTGGGAGCATGTCAGCAACCAACTGCTTTATTATTATTATTATTATTATTAATTATTATTTTTCTGGATAGGTGAAGCTCTCCCCTGCATTTCAAGGTAATCTCTTAGGAGGGAGTGTGGATTTGGTAAATGACAGAAGAAGGGACCCCAGGGAGAGGCTGCTCTGAGCTCAGCATGCATTCCCACTGCCAGATCTGTGTCATATTTTATGACTTTCTCCAATTTTTGGATGCTGTGTAGGTAGATACCTATTTAATTACAGCTCTAGATAGACAAGGAAAACAACAGAAATAACATGTATCTGATAAGGGGAAATCAGCTAAAGTGCCCAGGAGGCTGGAGGTCTGCAGCACATGCGGCCTGCCAGAAGCTGCCTATCTTGGGAAAAGTGGAGAGCTTCTGCCTTTGGGATCCACCTAGGCTGGAACTAGTGATGTGATCTGTGCAAACCCAGCCATCCCTGTGAGGAAATGCTCAAAACTCTGCTTTGTCTCTCTGAGTTAAATGAGTCTCTGAGCATTCCCCAGCTCCCACAGAACTGTAGACTCCTGAACTCGAGCACCCTGAGCTGGTGGAGCCTCTCCTGTGGGAGATGCAGAAGCAGGAGGCAACAGGGAGTAGGACAGGTTGGATAAGCCATGTAATCCTGGGCCCCAGGGAAATTCCTTCTGCAGCAGAGTGAATTTTGCTGTAATAGCTTTTATACAATCATCTTTATTTGCCCTTGCATATAGAGGACTTTGGTATGGAGGGTGCTTTTTTCCTTTTTCTTTTCTTCTTTTTTTTCCTTCTTTTTTCTCTTTTTTTCTTCTTTTCTTTTTTCTTTTTTTTTTTTAATAGAGATTTTGTGGGATTACTTATTATAGATATCCCTGCTGGCTATATTCAGAAATCTGAAAGGAAAGTATCTCTTCTTTTGGGAGCTGATGGCTCTTCGTCACGGCACCAATATTTAATCCTTCTCATGTGTTATTTCTCTTTATGCTGCAAAGTTGTTTTTTATAGAAGTGATGCTCTTGTGTATCGTGTACAAAGCAGACTTTAAATCAGAAAGATAATTTTGGTAGCTTACCAGATGGAATTTGGGAGGCACAATGAGAGCAAGTAAAAAAAGGACCAGTAGCAGGGGGTTTGTGAAGCTTTTGAACCAACCCTCCATCACTGCAACCTGCTGCACAGTTAAAGCTTGTCAGCAGCCATGGAACTACAGAAAGATAAAGTGAGAGACTCCAGTGTGAAATCTGAAGGTGGAAGGCGGGAGGGAAGGCTGTTCAGCACCACTTGATGAGCCAGGAAATTCAGTTGCTGTAGTTTTCAACAATTTTCTCATCTCTGGTATGTCAGGTGAGTGTTAATGCTTCCACGTTGTTACCACCACAGGGATTTGCTGTGAAGAAGTCTGTGACAGCAGCCACAACCAGGTGTCAGCAGCAGAGGGCCAGGTGGTACAGGGTGGTGCTGGAAGGGTCCTGCCTGCAGATCTGTCATCACCCAGGCTGCATGGCAGGTGAGAGGAGAAATACAAATAGCTATGGAAGCAGTAAAGTAAACAATTTATATGAAAGGTCAAAGGTGCTTTATTGTTTTTATCAGTTGGATTAGGGTGAAAAATGAGACATGCATGGAGTGTTCCTGCAAATGTTGCACACGTCTGGGGCTCTGAACTACACACAACACCCAGGCTACCGAGCCTGCCAGAGTTCAAGAAGAATTTGGACGATGCTCTCAGGCTCGTGGTGGGAATCTTGGGGGGTCCTGTGCAGGGCCAGGAGTTGGACTTACATTCTTTGTGCATCCCTTCCAGCTCAGAGCACTTGATGACTCTCTGACTTGGGAAGTGGTGAATTACCCATGTATTTCCTGGGCTCAGCCTGGGGTCTTAAATGGCTGTGGCAGAACTTCCTTACCACAGAAAGGTGCTTTATTTCCTCAGTAGCTTTTCCAAGCAGCACTTCTTACTTTCCGACCTTCTCTCTGTGGGCTCTGAGGCTATAGAACATATCTAAGCACACAGTTTTTTAATGTGTCCCAGGAGTTGGCTTAGTCATTTAATGATTTTATGCATTTAAAGCTCTTTTCCTTCAGAGGAGAGGTAAAATATCTGCTATTCTGTCACTATCAGAGGCATGATCCTGTACAACTCACTGAGGGGATTAGGGAACCTGCAAAGACATCAAGGGAAAACTATCACTGGGTTGGAGGTTACCAGGGGACCTACAGAGTAACTGCTCTGGAGGTTGCCCTGGGCTCCGGGGAAGCATCTGTGACACCCCAGAGTCCCCTGGGACAGAGAGCAGCAGGAATGGTTCCCGTGTTAAGCTGGACTCCCAGTTGTTGGGGGTTAGGTGTCCTTTTTTTGTGACCTTTCTCAGCTAGTGGAATTTTTCCCATTTAGCTGAGAGAAAAGCCTTGATGGTTGGTACATCTTCAGTGCTTAAAAAAGACAAAGAATCGACTGGGCCCAGGGGGCAGCTGGGGAGGGGAGCAGGGCTTTTTGGGTCCTTTGGCGGGACAGCAGGACAGACACTCTCGGAGCTGTTTCTGCTGGGAGAGGAGGTTTTTGCCATCATCCAGACAGAGCGGCTGCTTCTTCTTCTTGTTCTTGTTCTTTTCTTCTTTTTCTTCTTCTTCTTCTTCTTTTTTTGTTCTTCTTCTTCTTCTTTTTTTTTGTTCTTCTTCTTCTTCTTCTTCTTCTTTTTATTTTGTTCTTCTTCTTCTTCTTCTTTTTCTTCTTTTTCTTCTTCTTCTTTCTTCTTCTTTCTTCTTTCCTTTCTTCTTCTTCTTCTTCTTCTCCTCCTTCTTCTCCTTCTCCTTCTCCTTCTCCTTCT